>LSSL01000647.1:22082-42844 GCA_001953115.1 Smittium mucronatum | reverse complement strand
TCGATTCTAGAATCACGATTCGTTTTTCTCGAATAACTCCAAATTCGCCAATTATTTAGTATTTTTAGCCTACTCAGTTGATAATCGTACCCTTTGATAATTTTTTATTATTCTTGTTTTTCCGGTTTAAGAGAAAAATTATACTGGATTTATCTCTGCTAATCACCTTGTAGCATGTTCTAGATATGAGTTTAAATAGATGGTATAAACTAGCCTAATCAAAATACTAATCCTATTTCACAATTTTCACCCAGTAAATAATAAGTTATCCTATTAGAATAAACCTACGTCAAAGATTCAATTTGTCTGGCTGGTTACAGTAACTTTTTTATAATAAAATGATAAAGTTATTCTTATTGGATAAAATTAAAATGCATAAATTTATTTGACTAACTTTGTAAATACTTTCAAAATCATGACTATTTTTGTAATTATCCCATATTTTTTTTAGCTTTGTGCTTCTCATATTTCTTAAAATTTTCCAAATATCTTGTTCTAATAAAATGATAAACTTCATTTCCCCCGATCTCAATGGTGATTTCGAAATGCGAAAATTTGTCAGGGATATGGCTATATCTATAAATGTTTCTATAGAGTCAAAAGATCCTCTATAAGTATCCATAATGGACTTAAAAAGATACTTAAGTCTCCCAAAGAGATTCTATACTATTATTCTTTCCCATGATTCAAATAATTATGGCCAAAGGGAGTTCAAATATCCAATCTGTGAGTTAATCTGAGAATTCTCTGAATTTAAAACCCGTTTTTCATATTTTTTTCGTTTATATTTTTTAGAATAACTGTCCTATATTTTTTTCGACTCCAACATAGCCTTTATCAGCCATTATTTTCCATTCGTCGTGACCAGGATCATCATAAAATTTGTAATAATTAATGCTTTTTTTCAAAAAATCTTTATATTTTGATTCAATTCTTCTGCTCACAGACATATCGTATATAGATCCCTCAGTAGAGTCACTAATAAAATCATACCTTTCTTCTGATATCATTGATATTTCTCTTTTTACACAGTACCTATTTAAAGATATTTTTTTAAAATTTTTTTAAAACTTAAAAATTAAAAAAATTATCTTTGATGATTTCCCGAATAAAATGTTTTCACATCTTGGAAAAGAATTTTAGGTCTGTTGACAAAGAATATGATGCAATCTATTGCAGTTTCACATCTTTATTATTTCTAAGGAAAATAGATCGACTTAATCGCTGATCTTTTTTCAATGTGCAGAGGTATATTTTAAGCAAAATAGGCTTAACCATTTCAGATTTCGAGTTTAACATATTAAAAACAGATGGGCCTGACATGCTAAAGCCTCTCACCAATTTTTCATATTTGAAATAGTGTCTCATATGCGTCAAAAGAATTTGGAGTTTATCATTTGGCGCATGTTTAGACTTTCTCCTTCTTTTCATTTCAGCACGAATAAGTTCAATTTCACACATATTTTAAATTTCATCGAACTCTTGATGGCTAAATCGTGTTAAAAAATAAACAACGTGACCAAATTTAGATAATATATTATAAATTTCGGGTTCGTTATCATTATTATCACCATTATCATCACTATTACTTAAATAAACGTTTTGTAAAACAGATGCTACAGTTATATTATTTTCATATTCAGACGTAGTATCTCTATATTTATTTATTTTTTTAAACATAATATTCAATTTTTTAAAAAAGATATATATTTTTTTATAATTATGAATTAAAGAGTCTATCTAATTCAAAAAGATATAATTTTATAATTAGAATATTCATATTTTATAATTTTGTTGCTTAATATTAATGAATTTTAATTTTACTTAAAAATTTGTACCCAATGCTATAAAAAACTGGTTATACTCAATAATATTTTGATTTAGAAGTCATGTATAATAGATATTTTGCATTTTTGGTACACGGGGAAAATAAATAAAAGTCTGCGATCATATGTGTGAGCTCACAAAAATTAATCAAAATACCCAATATAGAGCTTAGTTAAAATTAAATATATATTAATTTGTATTCAGATATTTTAATCTAATTTATCCCTCGTGTTAATTTCTTGCAAATTTATTATTAGATGCATACTACTATTTATCTTGGACCGAATTTTTTCACTGATTTAAAGTGAAGATAAAGTTTGAAGCTTAAAGAATTTTCAAAAAAATACCAAGACCATTGATCCAACCACCATCAGATTTTTGAAAATTTATACGATAGCTAATATAATTGGCTAAAGAAAGATAATAGGATTTTTTTAGTTTAATTTAAGCTAAATTGCATAATTGATGTGTGTATATCAAAATAAACCCTATAATTATTGAATAAGCGGGTATTTCTTAAATGTATTTTTCCTTAAGTTTTCAAGCTATTCGAATATGTAATATCATTATGCGAACATTTAAAACCCCAAATTTAATATAAATCCGTCTTTTAGTTTTTATAGACCTAAAAATTTAATAATTAAAACTCATTTGTTTAATTAATCTAAAATAAAATTTTATCAACTGTTTATTTCGATTTAACACGAAAATATTACCTATTTTAAAAAAACAATTCGTTAAACATAGTTCATTACGATAATTTCTCTTTTAATTTATATTAAGTAATATTGAATAAATATTAACTCAAATTAGAAATCACAGAGAAATTGATTTATTAGATTTTACAAATAAATCTAGATTGCCATATTTTACAATTCAATATAGTTTTTTTTATTAGTTTGTTAGCTCAAAAGATATATATTTGCATATATTTTTAATATCCAGAAAAAAAAAGTTTATATTCCCAACTTGAACCAACTTTCTTTTAATACATTTTATTTTTTCTCCAAATGGTTATCACTTTTTTTGAATGTAAATGCATTGTGTTCAATTAAAATGTACTTTTTTTTCGAATTTATTTATAAAATATCTAATTAGAACATAATTTTTCCGAATTGATTTTTCACTTTTTCTAAATTTGTAGTGAAAAGGTGTAGAAGATATAATATATTGTTTTTTAATTTTATTTTATAAATAAAATAAAATAAAATAATTATTCAAAGAACATATAATATTAGTAATTTTTTACTAAAAATATAAAAATTAGTTTAGTACTAGTATTATATTTCAAATATTGTCGGAAACTGATTCAGTAAAAAAATAAAAAGAAAGCTGGTTAGTTTTTTTTTAAATATATACTTATATTTACCATCAATTTTTTTTAGAAATTGAGTTTATCATGGCTGTATATCTACTATAAAAATTCCAATTCATGGGAGCTTATAAATGCCAAAAGTTTAAGTATTTGCCAAATAGGCTACAAAAATGTTGGATTTATTTCGATTTCGTTCTATATTAAACTGAAGCGATTTATAGCCTTAGTATGAATTTTTATACCTTTTTTGGCTTAAAAAGATTGATGTAATTGAATAAGACGCTTTTGAGACAATAAATTATCAAAATTTTCTTATCACCCCCTTCAAAAACTCTTGAACCAATTCTCAGCGAGTACGGAGCCGCTAGAGCGATAGATGAGAGTGGGATGAAATTTATTGATTGTTTTTTCCTTATGTTGCATTTTTATTTTAGTTTCGTCTAGTATTTGAATATTATAGATAACCCCCACCCCATTTTTTTTATTAAAAAAAACCCCTTTCAAAAAAGCAGATAGATATAGAAATAAATAACTGAAGCATACATTTTCTCAACAAAATCAATGTTAATTAATCGAAAATCTTGTTATCTATAACACCAAGGATCAAAGATATTAGATTACGAATAAAATTATACGCATTTTGATTTTAAATTAAAATTATTATTTTAAAATGGGCAACTATTTTAAAAGGAATTTCAACTAGTAGAAAATTAATTTTTTTCAGGAATATGTCACCAATAAATAAAGTTGATACGGAACAGGTAAGCATAATTAATATGTAATGGGTAAATATTGGGAAACTGTATTCACTAATACTAATATTATGCATATTAAATATGGGTGTGGGTTTGTCTATTTTTTTTTTGAAAATATTATGAGATGGAAAAATATCTTCAAGATATTTAATCAAAAGTTTTTAATGAAAATCTTCCATAAAAAGTATAAGCGGCTTGTTATATTAAATTTTTAGGAAAGGTTCAGCCACAGTAATAACCGCTTTTTACATAAATATGTAAGGCTTATACTTATTTATTTTATAAAAATATTAAGGCTGTGTTAGGTGGTGTTTAGAAAACGCTTTTATGTACAGGATTAAAAATGATTTTTTTCAATTCTATTTCTTGAAATTTTAAATCTTCTCAGGGTCGAAACATGTGCTAAATTCCGATTTGTGGTATATAAAACATTTCATTAAACAATAGAGTAGTTAAAAAACTAATAGGTTTTAATTTTGCACAAAATGAATGACATTTTTGCTCTTCCGGTACTAAAATGGCGCAATCGACTATAAAAAACCAATTGAGTCACTGAAAAATCAAAAAAAAATGTTTGATCTTTTAGGCGTATTAAAATTTGGCCTATGTTATATGAAGTATGCCACTTTTAAAATGAATAAAATGTAACAAAGTTTGTAAAAATGAATCAGTTCAAGTTAAAGTGCGAGTAGATTAAATGGTTTCACGTTTTTTTTAGTTTAAGTGGGGACGTGTGAATATCTTTTCAAAAACTGATCTAGTAAATAAAATGCTATTGTAGATTAATCCAAGTGATTAATGCTTTGTTCCTTTTCCAGAATGCGTGTTATTTAATAAAATAATAAACCATTTAAAAGTTAATTGAAAGGCGTTGGACTTGTGGATTGTAATCAAATTTCGATCAAATTATAGAAATTGTTAACGAATCAAGAATCAATTTAAATATTTTGAAAATAAAACAATCACAATAAAAAATCCAATTGAGATGAATCTATATCAACATAAAGACTGTGTATAGTTGTTATGAATTAATGGCAAGTATGTAATTCAAAATAAGATAAAAAACTGACCATATTAATAGGTGATAATAACAGTTTGGAAAAATTAGTAAGTCAATCGAGCTTTAAATCTTTATAAGTGTTGACGAAGAATATTCTATAATCAGATCAATTATTATAGAGGCTTTTTTAAAATAATGGCGGGGTAAAGATAAATAAAATTTTTATTCGTCGAATTAAGATCAAGCCTGCAAGATGTGAAAATAAAGCTTTTAACTTTAGAGAATGAAAATCTAAGATGCGTGATTCATGAATGATATTATCAACATATTATAACCCAAAAAAAGCGTATATCAACTTAATTAACAGCAATTTCCTTACAAACAATCGATTCAGAAATACAAAGGGAGCGATAATGGAGAATGCTTTGATGTATTTTAGTAATAATTATTATTGGAAAGCAATTTTATTATAGCACCGAATGAGGTTAGGTATAAAAGAATTTCTGATTGTTTGGGCGGTTGATTGTATTATTTCATTCAGATAAAAATGAATTGTGTATATTTAAATTCTATTTTATCTTTTCCAACGTTTTTCAAGAGTTTATTTATGTTACGGATTATATGAGGTATTGGTATCCAAAAGAAGGATATTGTAAAAATATGGATTTTAATAGTAAAATGAAATACTATAAAATAAAGAGCACTTTCAGTAGGTCAAGCTTGTAGAATCCAAGAAAGAACGAGAAAGAATAATTCCCTTTTCCTTAGCTCAATAAATTAAGATTAATTTATACATTTATAATACGTCTATACCCTTTATAAATTTTTAAGATGCAATTTTACCAATTTATATTTATCCTTTCTGCTGCCATCGCAGTATTCGTCTCAGCTGATTGTGACTCTGAGGAAACACTTCGACAGTGTATATCATATGTCACTCAATATAAAGCCACTAACTGTAAAGGTGCCAACGATTTCGAATGTATCTGTGCCTGGGATTCACAGCTTGCCACATGCTTCAGCGTATGCGCAGATGACGATAGTATTAAGGGTATGATGGATGCTGCCATAGCTAATGCCAAATCATCATGCGATAGATTCAAGAAGGAGGCAGAAAAGGCACCAAAGGGCAACTATACTTCGACTGAATCTTCATCTTCAGATGATGTTATCACATCTACTTACGAAAGTAAGACTGAAACTTCTACTCCAGTTTTATCAGGAGAACGCAACTACCCTGAGGGAAAGAACAATACAAGAGCTGGAAGAATAACATCTGAAGTGAAACCAAATTCCGCAATGAGTTATACCAGCAGCTTGATGGGTTTATTTGCATGTATCGTTTTCACTATAGCATCTGCAGCTATCTAAATTGTTATTACTAAAATTTTCTTAGTAACTTTGAATAAATCTCTCTTATTATAATTCTACAAAGACCAATTTAAACATTACTTCTAAATCCTTTGTATTAAATCCAGAAGATCCAAATATTCCGGAATAATCGATTTTAATTGAGTATAAATATGAATATTTTCTCTGCAACGTTTATTGCGTTGTCGCAATTTATATTCATTATTAGTTATGAATGTAGGCATATTAATGAAGATCAAAGGTTGTTTCAGAATTGCAATTTAGTTACAATTTGAATTAAATTATAATCCTTGATGTTATTTAGATCGATTAATTTATATATTTTTATATAAACTAATATTTAGATTAAACGCTACTAAGTAAAGAATTGATGTTTGATCATGAGGGTGACTATATATAAAGTTATAACTTTAGGATACACATTTATAATTTTTAGCATTGGTTCCCAATAATATAGAGAGTACCAATTTTATTAAGAAAATTAGACCCAATTAATAAAGAATTGTCCTAAAGAAGAGAATTTTTTTAAATTAGTTTTTTTAATTGGCAGCACAGTATTCTGTCAAGAATTGGACAAAATTAACTAGGTAATAATTTAACCGTTTTGGGTTTGTGCAAAAATGGAGTTCAGTTTTTTCCAAACTATACTTATATTCGTATATTATAATACTAATCAAGAAATTAATTAATCTCTAAATAGAAATCGCAAAAGTATATAAATATTGGCTATGTATAATTCTGGGACGTGGAAGGGCCAGTTAGAAACACTTTTCTATAATAGTACGAATTTGCGGAGTTCTACAAAAAGTTGTGGATGTTATAAAAATTTTCATAAAAAATATTTCCAATTTCAGCGAATTTGAGAAAATAACGAATATGCAGATTTCCAAGCTTATTTGGGCTATGACCGTAAATTCCATTTGTTAACCATTGGGCGCTTTCAAGCAAGCTATTTTTATCTTTTAGTAAGTGATGTGAATTTTCAGGAGACTAAAACGGAATCTCTAACAGTTGAGAATGTATTGATTAGCAAGATAATGTATATACTGGTAGATTGATTTAATATCTGGACGATCTTCGAAACCTTATTGTTTGTATTAATAATTTGATGTGTATGTAGCAAATAATTTACTAATTTTCCTCACCAAACAATCTATGGTTCTCCAAGGGGGAATTTCTTGAGTCATATTAGCATTAGATTATGAGGTAAGTAGGTCCAAAAATGGTTCTTTCAGCGCGTTGGGTAATAAATGGGAAATTAAAAAGACGTTGGTACAAAAATAAAAACAAACAAACAACAATGTTTTAAGGGTAGATATATAGATTTTCATGAATTTTTGCTTCCAATTGTTTTGTCAAACATGAATCCGGGACAGCAATAAAAATTAAGCTATGAATCAACCCATCTGCTAGAAAAACACTTGCATATCATCATTTCTAAGCCCAGTGTTTCACAAAGAAGATGGCAACCATGCCCGATTGACAATAGCAGCAAGTGCGTGCAGGAAATAATTAAAAATGCCACCACTTGTTCGAAAAAGACAGGAATTAAAGCCAATTTCTTTCTTTTTATTAACCACATTGATATGCTACGATTCAACAACGGATGTCTGAGATCAGCATGAGCCCATGGATTCTCATATGGCCATTTATGGAACCAGTATTTTCGTTAATGAATTCTTTAAATCTTATAATGATGCATAATTAAACCAACAATGAGCTTTAATAATAGCGAGAGATAATCTCGCTTCAATATTATTCAGAACTACCTGGACTTTCAAACAAAGAAAGCACACTTTCTTATTTGAAACCATCGAATTCCCTCACAACCAACAATCGAACAGGCTCAGTAATTTCCGCTTCTGATAGTTCTGCCCAAAATAAAGCACCAAACTTTTCCCATTAGCCAGTAGTGTTTGTGCATATGACGATTTAATATTTAGGGGTCCTTTTATTTGTTGTTGATATCAGGCGTTAACCCGTAATTATAAAGCATAGCCAATTTAACCACATAAATATTTATCGTGCTATTGGATGCCTACTGCCCACAACCACATGCCGTTAATCTTCAGAAAATTTAATTATTGTCTAAAAATAGAATTTGTAATTATTAGCAATTACTTTAAGAGAAATTACATATATTGTTTTTTCAGCTATAGTCCCAAATTCGTTGGTTAGACTTTAGCAATTATGCTTCTTTCGGATCGAAAACATATAGCAAAAATACTATAGCGTACCATAAATTCTTACAAAATCGCTTTGCAAATTTTATCTAAAAATGCTGTAGTCTCCCATTTTTGTTCTTCAGTTTTATAATTGATCCACATTTAGTAAGTATTACCAAAATGTCACACCGTGAAGAGCCTGCAAGTCAGACCCTTGACTGTGAGAATATAACTCCGAGTCTTGTTGACTCTGAACAAAATTCGGTTGGGTTTCAACATACGCCTAGCTTCGAAAGTCCCACTATACCGGTAGCCGCCTCCCTCCATAAAAGATCCCAGTCCCCTCATCCTCAGGCATTTCAATATTTTCAGGAACTATCTAAGAAATCTGAAAACGAAAGAATCGACCCATCGATGCTTAATAAAACCAGTTTCATCAACATCAAAAATAATAGCTTTGCTTCTATTAAATCCAAATTCTCTAAAAATAATGACAAATTCTTAACAAAGATCGATGATCCCACCGCTAATTGGAGAGCCGAATCCATCTTTGAAGAGTCTCTTGAGAGTAAAAATCTTACAAAAACACCAAAAACAGATGAAGTAAATAATGTTAATTCAGATAAAATTTCCACCGCAAATAAACATCAATGCGGTGCTTCCAGCAAATTTCTAATTCCTGCCAATAAAAATTCTGATCAAAGTCCCATTTCCAGTAAAACACCTTCGCTGGAAGCAAATTTGAGCTATTCTAATAAAAATATCGATATTTCTGCGCCTAAAAACACCTCTTCATCTAAGAATAATTTAACTGAAAATTCCGAGAGCTCCTCGGCCTATTCAGAAACAAATAACTCACCCCCAGTTCAATTTAATACTGTAAATATCACATATGAAAACAAAAAAGTTCACAATAAAATAGATAGTCCATTATCCAAAAAGAAACCTATTCATGTCCCCACTTTTAAGAGACTTTCGAATATTTTAACTGGGAGATCTCCAGACTCCAAAAAATCAGCAAAAATTGAGTCAAATTGGTCTTCAAAGGTGAGTGGTCTGGAACCAGTTAAAGAGTCCAATACACTAAAATCAGGGAGGGCTTCTGAAATTGTCTCCAGCCCTTCTTTTGAGCTGAGGAGAACTGCTACCGTTGGAAGAAGCAGAGCTCTTGCTCCAAGTAGATCCCATCTAAAGCCTCTTGAACAAAAATCCAATAACAAAAATTCCTTCAGGGTTGTTAATGTACAACATGTATCACCCGGAAATCCAACAAGGGAAGAAGAGTGTTATATCCCTCCTACTCTAGAAAATTCTGAAATATCATCGAATAATCAGCAGTTAAATGCTAAAGTCCGAACCATTAATGCTGATCCCACCCAGAGTATTGGGCCAAAAGAAAGTTCTATCTATAATACCCCACCTAACCACACGAATAGATCTAATTCCAATTCAGTTGATTCATTAATTAAAAATAAAAAAAATCACCCTAGTATAGATCAAATTTCCCATAGCTCATTGTCAATTTCTGATCCCGTAGTAGATTGTAATGATAGTTTTAATTTGTCTCTAACAAGGGTCCCTCTCGATAATGTAAACTTGGAAAGCTCATCGGAGATTATACCCCTTCAGAATCAAAGCGATTTTCTTTCAATTGCCTCTAAAATAGATTCAACTACAAAGGTTCCAAATATAGAGAATTTTTTGCCGAAATTTAATAAATCCAACCCCAATCCCCAATTTTTCGTTTCCGATTTAAACCCATTACAGTCTACAAGATTGAGTAATACAATTGTTGAAGCTTCATCATCGGGCAATAAAACTAACGGTTTGGCAGATGATATAAATTCTATACAGGATTTTTCGCTTAAAACAACGAGTTTAATGCATAACGCTAAAAATAAACCGACATCTCTATTAAATGCGGATATTAGCTCTTCAGAATGTTTCAGCACATCATTAATTAAAAAGAAGCCATTTGAAGAATCAATCCAAAATTACGACTATATTTTTCCTTCCCAAAAAGATATCTTGAAAAATTTTCCGTTAACTGGAAAACGTGATGACCGCAATTTTACACTTGATGGACCCTGTTTATCCGATGGTTTAGACGAGAAAGAAGCAAACCCAACGTATAAACTTGTTTCAGATAGCATATCTGATGCCACTGTTGACGAAATTAGTGATGCTTCGCCTATTTCCAAATCGCTATTTGGAGACACATCAATTTCAAAGAAAATTAAAACTGATAAAAACTCTTCTTCAAACTCCTACCACACACCATCCTTGGACGAAAACTTGTTAAATTCACTTACTCCCATCTCTAAACCCCTCAATTTCTCGCGTGGCCACTCTTTTTCAAGTTCGAAGTCAGAAAAAATCTTTTTCGAGACAACTGACCCGGTTTCTTTGATAAAATACCATTCAGAAAGCCCAGTTAAATCAAGTGGGTTCAAAAATTATATTAAAGAGAGCAAGGTCTATACGGATATTATCAAACATGATCCTCAGTTAGATACCTCAAAAAAATCTCTATATATAGATCCTGTTCAAAATAATGTATCTCAACTTCCTTCTGCAAAAAATCATGTTGTGAAAACCCTTATAACCAAAAATGATAGATCAGAAGATGGAGATATGTTCACTAATAATGGCAATTATTCAAGCCATAACGTCCGAGACATGAAGCTGAAAAAAGCTTTGTCTCAAGATGATGATCAGCTGTTGGAAAAAACAAAGTTTTCTTTAAAAGATTCAAGAAGTTATCAAAACGTTAAAGTCTTCAAAAAATTGCCCGATATTTTACCTAAAAGTCTCAAAATTAGCAACAAATATTCATCGCTGGAAGATGCAGATATCAAACCCGATCATCTCATTCAAAAAATCCCTTCAAAAGAATTGAGTAATTCGGATGTTCCAGGAAAGTCTTCATTGGAATTTCTACCCTATGTAGACTCACGAAAAGAAAACCATCAAGATGTTGATGACATTATTTGTGATCAAATAGTTTTGTCGGATGATCGTATAGAGGAATTCCGGAATGATAAATCAGATCAAAATAACACTGCTAATAAACATGAAAAAATCCCATATCCTAATAAAAAAGATACCCTTATTCAAAAAAAAAATTATGGTAGTTTTGTAAGGAAAGAACTATTGAGTGTTAATAATGTTCAAAATAAGGATCTTAAAAAGACTATAATTATTGATTCTCATTCTCCTCAATTTTCAGAGGACCTTTCGACACCTTTATCAAAGTCATTTCTTGATAAAGATACTTCTAAATTAGAAACAATGAAAAACCCTTCCCCCAACAAAGAATTTTCAGTGAATAATGTCCCCAAATCCTATTCAAATAAACTAAACTCATCTGTTACTAATTCCCAATCTACAAATTATGAAAATTCTTTAATGCAACCTCATGAGAAGTCTTACATTGTTGAAAACCCTAAAATAGAAAGCCAAGCTCGAAAATTTTTAAATCCAAGTATAATTTTAGATAGCTCAATTAAAAATAATCAGAAAGACACCTCATCATTTGGAAATCTCATCGAATCTTTAGTTGATGAAGGGGTCTCATCAAAGGAAATAGAATCTTCACAATCAGTACAATCCTTATTCAAAGATTTTGGAAGTGAAAAATCCACAGAAAATCTTAAAGAACTTCAAACAATTGGTCCTACAGTATCACACGAATCAATTGATGATGACTTGGATCCATCAGCTTTCAGAAAACCTGAAACCATCTTGAATCAAAATTTAACTGAAAAAATGCACCTCTCAAAGTCTCACAAATCAATATCCACATCTAGTAACTTACATGGGGATCAAATGACTGCTTCTAAAAATGGATCTTCCCAACCTAACGAAAACCATCAAGATATTCAAATTAAAGAAAATGTGGATCTAGGAACCGAAGTTCAAAAAAGCAATTTTTCTAATATTGATAATCTAAAAAAAAGATCAACTAAAACATATCCTATCGGTATATTAAAGAAAAAATCCACTGAAAACCATTTTGAAGAAATTAATAAAGTTTACGATGAAAAAAAAGCTCTTTTACAAGCCAATGAATCAAATGCTGGAAAAGAAGTTGCGGTTAATCTGGGTATATCTAATGATATACCCAATGACCCGTTTACTTCGATTAATAAGGGAAACACTCAAATCAATACTGAGGATGATTCAGCAGAAAAACATAATTCCTTGAAACCTTTATCCGGTAATTCTATTAATGGGGACTCCGAAGAATTAGACTCTGACTCAAATTCCGATTCCTTGCATTCAGCCGAGGAAAATCATAGGCCTTTTTCAAATCCTATAAAATTAATAAAGAAAGAAAAAATTCTAAAAGCGATAAAAAATAGGATGGAATCGGCAAAATCTTCGGCTAAAGATTTATATGACAACCCTGAGAAGATAGAAGGAGTTCTTAGTAGAGTTCAAAATATTAATGTCCCTAAATTTGTTTCGAAACCTATTAATAAGATTAAGAATTCCGAGTTTATGCAAACAGGAAACATCGAAAACATTAACTTTGATTTTCTCAAACTGAAACCGGCGAAAGATGGTTCTAAGATTAAAGGATTAATAGATTTCTTTGACAATAATTTCCAATTGCATAGCGAAAGATTTATTAATTATAAAAAGGAAGATTCCATCGATGAAGAGAAAGGAGGGAATGCTTCTGTTGGAGAAGGATCAGATGGTGACGATGATTCAAACTCAGATTCTAATATTCCTCCACGACCCGATATAGTTTGTTACGTCAGATCAAGATCACTGTCATCTGTAAAAGATTCAACTTTGCTTGAAAAAGACCCGAAATCATGTATTAACCATCGCCCTTCATCCTTAAGCAAGTCCAGTAGACGCTCATCCTCTTCTGGAACAATGGATTCCTCTCATATATCCGTAAAATCGAAGAGGCATTCTATTGATGGTTCTATGAATGAATCCGAATCCTTTATTTCTGATAAGCATCTCACCTCTCCATTTAATGAAACTCGATTCCTCGCTCATAAAACTAAATACAATTCCGAAAATTTTGACTACCACGGCACTGATGGAATCAGAAAAGATCAACAACGGCGATTAAAAATATCTAGAAAAATAAACCACAGGCAAAAAAAGAAAATTGAGGAGTTGCAGCTCTTGGTAACTAGACTACAAACTAATAAGTCTCTTTTAGAATCCCAAATAGCAGTTGAACGTGCAAGGATAAATCTTTTTCTTGTGAATATAACTAAGGAGAACATTGATCTAAAAAAAAGAGCCGAATCATTAGAAAGAGAAATAAAAGTAGTGAAATCAGGATTTGAAGGAAAGATTCAAGACTATCAAGCCCTGTTGGGGAAAAAAGATGATCAAATATTTGAACTTGAAATGAGGCTCGAACAATATGGGTTTTAGATAGCTTTTCAATTTTCCTCTTTAATTTCTGTGCCCCTATTTTTTTCTCTCGTTTTTTATTTTGCATTTATCGTTTTTATTTTTAAAATATAACTTGTAATAATAGATATTTATATATAAATAGTTACTAAAATATTTCTTTCAACCTTTTTACTCGCATCGGCCGGTTTTTTTATAATTAGCCTCAATTTTACCTAAACTGTCCGCAGGCTAGTTTGGGTCAAAGTTATTGTAGGCGTCGATGTCACTGTTATGAAAGTTGTAATGTCTTCAGAGCTTGGATTTGACTGCTGCGAAATAGCGTTTATAGATGGTACTGGTGTTTCCAATGGGCTAACTGGGACAACCGAGGCTGGCTGCCAGGTTTGCAAGAGGGATTGAGCTAAAGCAATACTTGAAGCTCCTAATGTAATTGTGGGAGATAACGTCGTAGGAGCCTCAACCGTATTAGGAATAGCATTTGGAACTGTGCTAAGGTTTTCTGAATTAGTGCTGATTGTCATTTGAGAAATAAGAGATGATGGTAATTGTGATATAGTAACACGTATGCAGTCAATGTTTCGGTTACCAGGTTTGGGTGAGTAACATTTCGTGTCTGGTGGGCATTGATACAGAAGTGGCATTTGGTTGCTGTCGCAGTAACTATAAAGAGATCCCTGTCCATCCTCAACTAAACATTTAAATTCCCCAGATGTACACTTAGCAGGTTGTCCCAACTGACTGTAGTCAAAGTAGCCTGTTACAGCTGTACTATAACTAAGAGATGTTTCAACCGTAGGAGCCATAGATACACTATACTTGAATGTGTATCCAATACTATTGTAATCATTAGTTGGTGATGAAGCCATAACATATGACACTAAATTTGAATATACAGAATATGTTGGTGGTACGGAATTCTCGGTTGGGAGTATTGTTGGAGTGTGATAAGAGACATAAACATTCGATGTTTTAGTTTGCATACTGGTAGAATCTACTGAAATCACATATGATACTAAACTTAAAGAGGATAAAGTAGAAGGAAGAGGAGTGGATGATGACGATTCTGATGTGGGAAGTACTGATATAGATGGTGAAGAGGAAGTCAATGTCACTGTAGACGTTAATGTTGATGTTATTGTCGAGGTTGAGGTTGAGGTTGAGGTAGATTCTGTTGGTAACACCAAAGGTGGCGCATATGAAGATTTATAATTGTTTGAAGGAACAACATTAGTGGGCAGTATTGATACGGAAGGTTGCGAAGCAGAGTAAGAAGGTGGCGATGACTCTGAAGTGGGTAGGACTGTTATCGAAGGTGAAGAGGAAGAATAAAGAGGTGATGACGATTCTGAAGTGGGTAAAACTGATATCGAAGGTGAAGAAGATGAATATATAGGAGATGACGATATCGAAGTTGGTAGCACTGATATCGAAGGTGATGATGCCGAGTAAATAGGTGATGACGATTCCGATGTAGGTAAAACTGATATCGAAGGTGAAGAAGATGAATATATAGGAGATGACGATATCGAAGTCGGTAGCACTGATATCGAAGGCGATGATGCCGAGTAAATAGGCGATGATGATTTTGATGTAGGCAGCACTGATATTGAAGGGTGAGATTCAGAGTAAGCAATAGAAGATTCTAAGGTAGGAAGTACGCTTATTGAGTAGCTGTAATAGCTTCCAACATATTGTGGCATTTGCGATGCGCTATTCAATGAGCTAGATGAAGATAAAACCCACAATATACTTGAAGTTTGGGATGCTACGCTAACAGGGGTAGTTTGGATTGAGTTTTCTGGCTGAGTAGATGTTAAAACAACAGAATTATTTGAAGTTTCTAACCGAGTGAGCGTTGGAATGATCGAAGAGCTTACTAATCCTTGTGATGTTTGAGGTGAAGTTAAAGTGATAGTACTTGTCGGTGTAGAAGTTACTAAAATTGTTGTGTTTTGTTCTGAAGAAGAGGAACCCGCAGGGATTGTAGATAAGAGCGATTGGTTTGTCTCTAATGCTGAGGTTAAAAATGTCGATAGCGTGCTAGGCTGAGCAGCAACTTCAGATGAAAGACCAGAAGTTTGAGATATTGTGGTGGGTTGTATTGATGTATCAGGTACCGAGGATACGCTTAATGGAGGTCCTGTGAACAATGAACGAATTGCAATAGATGATGCAGAAATCGTCGATAGTGGAGTTTGAGGGATTGTAGATGGGTCTAAAATGAAAGAGGTTGATTGGGAGATGGGTTCTGAAATAGATGAACCAGAAGAGATCGATGTAGCTATAAGAGGACTTTCTGTACTCTGTATTAGCTCTGATGTGGTTGATAGAAATGTTACAGAAGATGGCAGAAATGTTGATGTTAATGAAGGCGCTGATTCCGGAGATAGGGTTGTTTCAAAAGAAGTTGATGGTGTTGGGATTGTAGTTGTAGTTGGAATTGAAGTAGATGATAGTGCTGATATTTCGGAAATGGGTGTCGTAGAAGAGGTAACAGGTAGTAGTGTTGGGAGTGGGGTGGTGGTAGGAATTTGAGTAGAGATTATTAGGCTCGGAGTGGATTCAGTTGGTAGAGATGTTGGCAGTGGGGTAGTGAGAGCTTGTGTAAGATTTGTTGAACTTGGTGTGGTCATAGATGGTAACGGTGATATGATAGGTGAAGCAGAAGGAGGTAATACCTGAGCAGAGTAGTTTACAGCTGTTGGTAATACACTTGTAGAGAAAATTGTGGAGTAATACAAATTTGAAATTATGGATGTTGGAAGTACGTTAGCAAAATATAAATTGCTTATAATGGATGTTGGGACAAATTTACTTGTTTGTAAAATAGGGATACTAGTGGATATAGGAGAAATTGATATCGAATTAGAAGTGGCGGTTGAAGTAATAGTGGGGGTTGATGTAGGTTCCTGGACTTGAGATAAAGTACTAGGTTGGAAAATTGCCGAGGATGCGGTTAGTGAGCTTTGTACAACCTGGGTTTCGCCTGTTCTTCCGCTAAAAACAAGCTGAGAGTCTTCAACATTAGTTATTCCGTCTAATGAATCTTGAAAACTCCTCAAGCTTCCGGATAATGGAATGATTATCGAGCTGGCCTGAGATATCATAGATAGTATTGTCGGTAATCCCGGTGTAGCAGTGTTAGATAACATTATTCCGCTTTCAAGAGTTAAAACTGGAGGTAATGTTGCACTATAGACCACACCTGAGGCATATGTGGATGTGGGTAGAACACTTTGAGAGGTCATTGTGGGCAATACTCCCTGATAAGGAACTGATGAACCAAAATAATCAGGGGTGTTTGCTTTTTGACTTTGCCCGAGATTTTTTAACTGAGGAATGACAGTCGGTCCAATAGATTCGGGGCTATCGGAAACAATACTTGACTTCGGATTCACCTCATTAAAAAAATCCATGCCTAAGTTTGGAGATAGCTCCGACTCTGGGGTTTTGGAACCAATTGTCTTATTTTTAGCATTATCATACGGATAACCTGAGTTTATGTTTATACTGTTTTCTTTTAGGTTAGATGAATTGAGCTTTGAGGTTTTGTTGGAAATTTGATTTAAATTAACTCCTAGTGAAGCTAAAGATCCGACTGCACAATTGGACTTATTTCCCAGAGTACAATTTCCAATTAGCAGCTTTGAGAGCTCATTTTTTTTATCAGAGCTTTGGTTGAGTTCAACTAAAGTTTGATTGAAGATGGCGCATTTTATTCTACCTCCGGACAACCCTGAGCAAAAAGTGCCGGTTTTACAGGCGTCGAATATGTTTATTCCGTCCTGGCTACACTTGTAAAAATTAGGAGATATTCCATCACGATAAACACAAGAATATTGGCCGATTTCGCAAGGGTATTTTTGGGAAATGGGTGCTTCGTTACGTCTTAAAGTTTGTAGTATCTGGTTTATCTGTTTTATCTTCAAGAGGCTGACTCTTATGAAATCGCGTATATCTTCGGATTCTACTGAACCAGTTCCAGTTTCAGGGATTTCCTCATTATTGATATCAAAAAGAGAATCTATATCGGGTATACTTTCGAATAAACTTCCAGTAGGTATGGAGGAGCTATATGAAGTAATTGAAGAATTATTATTCGGATTCGTAGTCGCAGTTGCGCTAAAGCTTGTCAATAAGTCATCACCAAACTCGGTATTAAATTCCGAGGAGGCTTCTATAATGCCACCTAGCCCTAAACTAAAAGTAGATATTGGCCCAATTTCTGTAGCGCCTTCAGATACTGGTGGAGTTGCGATGCCAGCTGTTGTACTGGATTCAATATCCTCGTTGGTATTAAACTCTGAGGAAGCATCAATAATATTTCCAAGTTCTTTTTGTAAGGAAGGAAGAGGAGTCTGCTTAGTTATACTATTCAATAAAACAATAGATGGGTTCTCTTGGCTACTAATTGAGTCATATTGGGAAATTAAGTGGGCATATTTTGAGGGCAATGTTGATGTGGGAACTAGGCTCAATGAATCTTTTATACCTTCCATAGCTTGATCTTTTGGCTTGGTGACAAGTGCTGGAGAGGCCAAAAGTTGTTTTTTTACCAGAATATTATTTGATCCAAAGTTCCATGAATGGTATGGAGCTTTTTCTGTTCTAGAATAATCATTTTTCGGATATTCGGATGCGTCATCGGCCAATTTATCCATACATTTCACAGAGCCTTGTATCTTGTAACATATTTTTCCAGCAGGGCAAAATAAAACCATCCTGTGGTCTTCATCTGATCGATATGAGTTTCCCAACCCATCGGGATAAATACACGAATACCCATATTCATTTCGAGGATTGATGGACAGGGAGTATGAATTAAGAATAAACAGAAGGGAACACGAATAAAAGAGATTTAATAGCATCATCTTCAGTTAAATTTTTTCTTTAAAGATTATAAAGATTAAGTTATATACAGTGATTTAAATAAAGAGATCTCTACTTTTAAATTTACATAGAAACAGGTAATTTGTAAAAATTCAAAATGATTTGGATATACAATGAGACATCACAATTATAAAAAAAGGTATATTTTGAAGAGAAGAGACAGGACTTAAAGATCATTGATAAAAAAGTTTTTATCAGAAAATAAACACCACCCCGATTCATTTTGAAATACGACCCTTCGTAGCTTACTTCTCTCCCACACTTTCAGCGGAGTTACTCTTGTGAGAATTTTTGATATAATAAAAAAATTACTAGTAATGAAGAATCAAATTTGCATTAGGCGCCGAAATGAGAGAATGATTGCTGGAATTATTAAGTGAATTTATGAACTCCATGTGGTGTATTATTAAATTATTATTGTGTAGCATCTGATTGCACAACTCATTAAGCGGAGACTTTTTTTTTGCGCTGAATTTATTTCATTAAGCGGAGAAAAAAAGAGAAAAAAGTTAGATGATTCTATTGGTCGGATGCCATAACAAATCAATCAACTGGAAGCCGCGGTAGAATACCTTTCCGTATATTTTATGGTTTGTGAGTTAAAAAATAGAGCATTATTCAAGTCATGGGTTTCCAGGAGCAATGTTTGAGGATAGTTGGCTGAAAACCCACTTAAATTTAATATATATTGTTGTATAATATCTTATTTTTTAAACCATACAAGCGAGATCAATGTTGAAAATATGATGAATAGTAAGAGATCTCTGGGATTAATGTGTAGAACTGGTATAGATGTAGCCTCTCCATATTACATCCCCAATGCTTATCCATGCAAATAAGTCGATCTTTCAGAAATAATTAAGGCTACAGAATAAAACATGGGGTTATTACATCAATGAGGATTAATATCAAATTTTTTGTGCAAAGACAGTTTTTCAGAACCAATCCACCAAAATCTCGATAGAAGGATATGGAATTCTTTTAGCAATAGTTATGTAAACTTTTATAATATCTAGCAATTTTTTTTAAAAAACAGCATAATTTTACTGGCTCATTCATAACTAAGAGTTGGAAATAAAAATTTCAATGTATATTCATTGAATCAAGCGTATTGTTATAAGCAGGGTCTTAAAACTGTGTTTCAAAACCAGTAATACATGTCTCAATTTTAATGGCTGAAATTACCCAAGAGCCTTTTAATAAGATGCTTTCTTATTATTTTAAAATTTCTATATATCACTGGTAAACTGAAAGGCCTTTCATTCTTGGAAATGTTTATATCTAAGTATCACTATTTGGCTGTAGCTTGGTTGTGAATTCTTGATCAAAAAAAAAATTCAATAGCTTAGAATCAAAAAAATAATATGTAAAAGATATAGATATAACATTGAAAAAATAGAAAATTACTCTCCCGTATCCATTTTTCGATTAAATTGATTTTCTGCCAATATTTTTTCTTTAGTAAAGAAATTAATTATGAAAAGATCACATTGTATATTTAAGTTAATAAAAAAAATTTTGGAAAATTGCGTTTACAATTTAAATTAATTATAGTGGTCTCTATAGAATTCTCAAATTTTTATTAGCCAGCGTTTCAATATATAACTTCAAAGGCTCAAAAAATATATATTATAATTTTAAATAAATTAATTTTAAAAAATAAAATGCAATAATCTATTATTTTTTTAAGTTTTTGGGATTAATTGAATTAGAACTTTTTTTTGCATTAATATCCTTCGAAAATTTTCATGAATCTAGTGGCATGTTTGATAAATCGTAATAGTTTATAAGTTAATAAATTTTTGCATCAACCCTACTAATTTACTAAATCTTTAACATACATAGTAAAAAATAAACCATTTTTTTTGTAGATTATATTACTAGAAAAAAAAAATAAACTAGGATAATTTAATTCACTAAGCCAAATGATATAAACTGGGTTTGGGAAATTCATTATGTGAAACTAATCGAAGATATGGTTTATTCAAGTATATGGTATTCTAGGATTGAATAGTAAGCTACTATAAAGGTTAGTTCTTAACAGATTA
>LSSL01000647.1:0-21541 GCA_001953115.1 Smittium mucronatum | reverse complement strand
AAAATATCATTAGATGTTTGCATGGACTCAAAATTTTTTAGACCCCCCCCCCGTTTATTATTTCTTGCAAAGAGAAAACTTGGATAAAGATCCTTATATTTATAAATTTTATATTAAATAATTCCCTAAGAGTTAAAAAAATAATCAAGTGGGAGTGTGATTATATTTATTATTTTATGTATCATTGTATCTTAATAACTTGTTTTGATTCAAGGTTACTTGCTCATGAAAACTGAAAATTTAAGCTACGAATTGATTTAAAAGTTCATTCCGAGCATAGATATTACAATTTAAAGGCAAAATTATAAGATCAGAATAGTTGAATTAAATACACCTAATTATGTTTTTTTTAGCCAAATATTAATAAACAGGCCAAAAGGAGTGATTGGCAATTAATAGTTGCTTTTTCAAAAAAAAACAAATTAGCCAAATTAAATAGAATAGATTCAAATAGCTTTCTGTAAAAAAATAAACATTGATAAAATATACAGAATAAAAATGGGGTTATTTTTGAAGCTCAAACAAATAATGAGTTTCAAACCGTTTAAAACTATGCATAATATTACTATATGGAATTATTTTTAATGACCACAATTAACTGAATATCTGTTCTTGTTTCAAACCATCAAAAGAAAGAATTACGCGATAAACCAGTATGGAAAAAAAAATTCTAAAACTTTATTTACTTTTATTTATTTATAAAATCTTATTTTCAAGATATTTTATAATAATTATTTATTCCTAATGAGGGATTTTTTTTTACAAGTACGGTTTTTATTTATGTTTGGCTACGATAATAATGACTTTTCTTATAAAAATTAAAGAATATTTTGGAAAATTTCTTTTTTTAACTTTCTATTTTTTTTTATGTCTTATACTAAAAAATAAGATCAAATGTGTAAAATGTAATTATCATGAATTTTAGAAATAATTAAGATCAGAATCTTAGTAAAAATTTTGTTAAAATTATTCATCTTGTAAAACAAAATATTTATAAAGCTTGTAGGATTATTTATAATTGGTATTTTTTGAAATAAGAAAGAAATCGTCATTTTTCACAACATCTTTAAAGTTTGGAAATTAAACGGTTAAATAAAATTGAAGTTTAAAATTTATAAACTCTGTAAAAAAATTTTATTGGCCGAAAGGGCAGATTACAAAAAGAAACTTATATTTTCGTAAATTTGGATATAAAACTGTAATGATAAAATAGATTTATGAAAATTTGCAAAGTTCATTGCATAAATTGAAATAAAGAAATTTGAGGCCAAAATAAATAAGATAAATTGTATGATATAACTAAAACATATGAAAATCCGAAAAAAATACTAGATTTTGGGGCCCCATGTTTAGCATTATAAAATTTACCTCAATTAATTTAGGTTTTTATTAAAATCTAAATTTTTTTTCGCTTTATTAACAAGCCCAAGAAATTCATGTGTAGTTTTTGCATTTAAACCAATTGACGTGAATTATTACACCTTAATTTAGGTATTATCCGATTTAATCCATCATTAATTCTGTACCTATTTTTATATTGTTATTATTTTAGATTCTGAAACAAACGTATCTATCTCAGCGCAAAAGATCTCGAATGTCTAAATGCAACCCATATTAGGTTTCTCATCTAAAAAAACATTTTGAAATGTATTAAGGAATGGTTAACTGATTTTGAGGAAGAAATTATCAAGATGTAGCTACTATGCTACTTATACAATAAAAAACCGATTCTCTTAAATTATTATCTATCGTAAAATGTGGAAAATTTTAGGAACTTAGCAATATATTATCTAAAATTAATGTTATACTTTCAATAAAAATGATAGCTGGTACTAGAGATTTGAAATATCCTCATATCCAATAAATAAATGTATTGAGACTCAATGTGAAGTTTGAAGGAAAAAAAATATTAAAAAGGAATTTAATTTATTTTGGTTTTTTTTGAATAATTCAATAAAAATATTACCTAATATAATAAATTTTAATAAATATAATTGAGAGGGATATAACTTTTCAATTTTCTTCAAATTTTAACCAAATAATTTTTTAAAAACATCAAAATATAGAAACAAAGGTTTATACTATATTAGAAAACCAGGGAAAAAATCAAACCAAAAATTAGAAATTATGTTAATTTTTTTAAAATTACAAATGGCAGAGATTTGGTGTTACATTCGAAATTTAGAAGAAGGATTTTTAATTTATCTGCAAATTATTATAACAAAGTGAGATGATATTTACCGTTTCTTCTATCATTTTTTAAAAATCATTTTTTTTTATCATCTGTATACTCATTTAAATTAAAGAGAT
This sequence comes from Smittium mucronatum, assembly GCA_001953115.1. NCBI lineage: Eukaryota > Fungi > Kickxellomycota > Harpellomycetes > Harpellales > Legeriomycetaceae > Smittium > Smittium mucronatum. Next base: position 19,231 of record LSSL01000647.1, on the reverse strand, counting down.
GTTTTAGAATCTATAAGTATAAATTTTTGAGCTATAAAAAAAACTTATATATCTCAGCTAAATTTTAACGAAAATCTCCATTGGCCCAATATCTTTTACTTTTAATAAAATATATTTATTACATTTTAAATTAATTTAACAAATAAAAATTTAGTTGTTAAATATATAGACTACATAAGCTTCAGAGTTATTGATTAGATTAGATTAAATTTTCATTATTTATTCTATTATTAAATTAAGTTATTTTAGAAATTTTTATACATAGAAAACAGGGGTTACATGTATTGATATAAATTTTTTTTTATAGTTAAATCTGAATTTGATTTAGTTTGAGATGAGTCCGAGATAGCTGTAGGTTTAATTCCAATTTTAAAATTTTATTGGTGGTTTTTTCTAGATGTTGATTGATTTTAAATATTTGAAAGTTTAATAGGTAAAGTTAATATTTATTGAGATTTTTTTAAGTAAAAGTTGATGATAAACTTAAATTATTTATGATTTAATATCATTTGATTGTGGATTTATGCTGATTATATTTACGGGATGTGGTAGAAATGAATATGTGGTAGGTAAGTTTATGAAAATTTTATTAAAATTTAGTTTATAATTTCGGTTTTTAAGTGTTGTCAAGGTTTAATAATAGTATATTAGCTATTTAAGTAGTTTTAAAATGCTATATAAGTTTAAATGAGTTTTATTTGTCTAATAAAATAGATATCAGTTTAGTTAGATTTTTTTTATGCAGCGAATATTAATTTTAATAAACTAAGTAATTAATTTATAAAGTCTTTTTTTAGATTTAAGTAACGGTATTAAGGAATTTATTCTATTTAATCTTTTTAATTTTCTGAAATTTTACAGGTATTGTATTAAAGATGTGACAAAAATTTAAATAAAATAAAAATACGTAATATATATAATTAATATATTACAAATTTATAAAGTAACAATAAAAGAAATTTTTGTTATTGCTTATAAGATGGTCTGATTTTTACTTAGTGAATTTCATTAAATGTTCTTTTTTCCATTTAATTAAAATCAAAAAAAAAATTGATTGAATTAGGGTTATTTTTAATTTGATTTTTTTTTCTGAACCTTTTGTTTAATTAAAAGCTTTTATTTTACTAAATCTATATAAATATTGAATTTTTCATAATTTTTCATAGATTTTATGGTACCATCAGCCCATATCGACCAGACAATTTTTGAATTTTTTGTATTTTGGTAGTGTTTTCACTAAATTTTTGACATAAAGTTTATGTCATTAAGGTTTCCTATTCATAATAATATTCATTTATTTTCTATTACTACGAAAATTTCAATAATAAACGATAAATAATTTTTTTTTAAGCAGGCAAGAAAATTGGATGGAAAATGAAATAATTGAAAAATTATAAAACTTAAATAAAGAATTCTAAATTAAGGATGTTTAGATTATTTTTATAATTCAGTACTGTGTGGATTTAGAGGAAATCATTAATATTGATTTTCTATAAAAGAAATGAATCGCTTTTCTGATAAATCAAAATCTGAATCTTATTTTTAAACCATGTTTTTTATACTAACTCAAAAAAACTTCATTTTAACTGATAATAATTCTAATAAATCTAAAGAGGAAAATATTATTATTATTTTTTTAAAGAGTATTAATTTTATTTGATCTGGGATTTAACTAATTTATTTGGGCAATTTTTTCTATATTTGAAATCAGTATATGAAAATTTTTTATCCAAAAACAAGAAAAGCTTTTTAATGTAATTTTTTGATCTATTTTTACTTATCTCTCTATTCTGAAAAAATTGAATATTAAGATATAAATAAAAACAGATTTTTATAAACAATTGCAAGCGAGTTTTTTAATTTTTAAAAATCAATTTTTATAATGAATAAATGATTTAAAAAGATGAAAAACAAGAATTAGACTATCTAAGTGGAATATTCATTTATTTTAGCTTAAAAGCAGAATAATATATTGGATTGTTAAATAAAGAGATTGATTTTATTATTATAAATAATATATTTATTTTTGGTAGATCATCTTGAAAATACCTCTTTTTCGTTTTTGATTTATTATTTTAACCTAAAATTTACGATCAATAAACTGAATAATTTCTACTAAAATCTTTCAAAATTAACTAATGATCTTATTTAACATAATCTTTTATTTTTTAGCTTATATATAATATGTTTTATTAACGAAACTAATATAAAATCGATTAAACATATAATAACTATGCTTGTATATATTATTAAACGAAAATTGTAATGGTGATTTTTTTTTTAAAATAATTGGATTGAGAGCTTTACTACATTGCTAAAGCTTCAACAGTCTCGTTTTTATGAATTTTAGCATGATTAATAACATCGGATTCTTATTTTTTTCTCACTTTATTAGTATTTGGAGATGCTTAATCATAATATTTATTTTTTTAAACTTAAATTTAATTGAAATTGACCGTTTTTATTATTTTAATTACCAAAATTTAAACTCTGATAAATAAAATAAGTTAAAATTTTTTTATTGGAAATATTATTTTTTTACGACGAATAGATAAAATCAATTTTTTAAAATTTTCTCAATGATCTCTAAAATTAAGTACTAGTGTGTTTTATCATATCTTTTTTCTAATTTTCCGTAAATTTCTCAATTATAAATTTTCACTTAACATAATTCTAATTTATTAAAAGTCATTTGGATAGTATAAATAATCATAAATTCTAAAAAATAATTGATTTAAAAATGTATCGTAATTTTATAAGGATAAATTGTGAATAGAATCAAATTCTCAAATATAAATAATAGCTTGTATAATTATTACGAAGTCAGAAAATTGATTTAACAACATAAATATTTTATATTAGTGCGGTTGTAATTAAAAATAAAAACCGTTTTTTGAAATTTGATTGAAAATTATAATTATATTACACCAAATAATCGTAAAATAGATAGAGGAATATGGTTTAAATCATTATTATCAGTATTTCACATTAATTTTAGCCATAATAAACAAGATTTAAAATATTTTGATCAATTTAAATATTCTTTTCACTTCGGCTTTAAAACTCTATAAATATCTTCAGATAATTTTTTATAAAACAAAAAAAAAAATGTTATTAATCGCAATTTTAACAATATTAATTAATTTATTGGTTTTTAATATGGAGGAGTTAGATTTATGAAAATTATAATTAAAAATAAAATATATTTTAATTGGATCAAGTGAAATAATAATACTATATTTAATAATGTTAATCATTTTATTATAGTCTATAGCTATTTATATTTATTGTTTTAAGAGTTTAAAATAATTTTTTTTACAATTTTTTTTAAAATTAAAGATAATTTATTCTATTAAAATTTTTTAAAATTGGTCATAGAGCATCTAAAATGCAATAAAATAGTTAAATATAAATCTCTTTACTTTTTAATTGTTTTTTATGATTTTAACTAAGTTTGAAATCAATCTTTTTTATCAAAAAGAGAGGATTTACTAAAATATAAACTAAATTATTTTCTATTATTTACGTTTTAAGTATATAAATCAAATAAAAAAACTTTTTTTAAAAATATTAATTTTTTAGATATTCGTTGATGAAAGGTTTAAAACAAAAAAATATGGTTATATCTTTTGATTTTACAATAAATTTAAAGATTTATAGTTTCTCGAATTTTGATTTTTTTACATCCATTTACTGATATATTTATCGCATTTTAGTCTTTTTATGCAAAATCTAATCGTAAAAATAAAAATTTCATACGGAAAAATAAAATCAATAACACCTGTATTCAGAAAAATAAACCAAGTTTCAGTATTACCGAAAATGGGGTCAATGAAACATAAAAAACCTAATAAAAAAGGTTCAATTTTTTTTTATTTTAATTAAAATTTAAATATTCCTTTAATTTTAGCTAAAGGATAATGCCAATTTCTAAGCATAATTAATTAACATAATCATAAAACAGGGTAAATACACTCTTATTTAACAGAGTAAGTGGCCTCCAATAATTAAATTTTAATTGGTATGATAATTATAGAAATTAATTTTTACTCTTATATATTAGCTGAAGATTTGCAAGAAATAATTGCTTTTTGCCGTGCTACTATTAAGAAAACTATTTATACATCATATTTTTAATTAATAACAAATTTTAATTTGAAAAAACAACTGAATTTAAAATAAATGGCCACTAAAAATTAGATTAAATTCTTCAAATTTAAAATTCATAGAAAACGTAAAATTATTATTTAGACACTATTTGATTTAATAAAATTTAACAAGTAATTTCAATTAATTTAATTGAATAAAAATTAAACTAAAAACTATATTATTACGATAAAAAATAATAATAGCTCAGCTAAAGTATAGATTTGAAATATTTGGCACTTATAAAATTGAGTCCTTTGAATCAAATAAATAGTTTTTTTATTATTAATATAAATTAAAATAAATAAAATAGAGTTATATAATGTTATAAAAAATGATAAAATAATTTGATTTATCAATAACCAATTTTAGAAAATGAAAAAACATGTTTATTTTGAACTGAAATCATTAATTTATGATGTTTTTTGAATATGAATATTGAGTTTCTTGTTTTTTATTATCTTTATTGGACTTATAATATTAAATAATAAATATTTTTGGTCATGCTAGTAGAACAATTGAAATGAATATATATTCAAAATTAGGCATTTTTGTATTATATTGAACATATATACTAAAATTGATAAACTATCAATTAAAGCAGTGAAAATTTGAATATTCTTGCTGAATAATCTTCAAATTCAAAAATTAGGATATGTATTAAAATTGTTCTTTGAACCAATGCCCAGTGGGTACGGAGCCGTAGAGTGACAGATAGGAGTGGGATGAAATTTTAAATATTTTTTCATTTTATTCTATTATAATTTTAGTTTTTTCTAGTGATTAAATATCATAAATAAATTCCCTTTAAAAAAAAATGTATTAAAATAATATAAAATTTCCGATCTGCAAATTTTTATAAAAATATAATAAAATTTTCTAATTACCATGAAATTTTCGGCATTATATCATTTTATTATTTTTATCCAAGGTTTAAACCAAATGGAAAAAAGAAATTTATAATTAAATATAATGTTAACTATTTTAAATTTTGGATGTTAAATGTAATGCTTTATTTAATCAAAAGGAATAAGTTTTAACCTTTTTATATTGTATATTACCAAGGTCTCAAACTCAAAATGAAAATAAATAAAGAAATTAAAATCAATGGTTGAATTATTAGACTCGATATATGATTTAAAAAAAAGTTTATTATGAAACTTGATAAAAATATATTCATGAATTTTTTTTGTTTTTTTTATCACTAATTTTTATATTTAATTAATATCCAAAAAAAAAAAATTGGATCTAATTTATAATAATGAGAGTAATAAACAGAATAATTTTAAAATGAGTTTTCCAAAACATAGTTCAAAGCTTCTATAAAGCTTAATTAAAATCAGTCAAGAATAAAATATAAAATTTTATTAAGTTTTACAAATAAAAAAAAATGATGCCACTTATTTATTTGGATTTTATAATGAAAAATATTACATGCATTGGTATTAATGATATTTTGATACTCATTTTGATAGACATGAAACATATTAGAGCTTGATAAAAAGTGAAAAAATCAAATAAAACCAAATTATGAATAACAATTCAAAACTGACTATATTGATATAAAATATATCTTAGATACAAGATTTAGGAATCGGTGAAATTACCACTAAAAAAATTTATTATAATAAAAAAAAAAGTGTAAATTTTTCTCCTTATTGGCCATGTTATAATATAAAAAAATTATATTTAATAAATAGATATATTAGCCAAAAAATTGTTAGTTGATATTTATATAATATTCTACTATATTAGTCCCACTATATAAATAGTTTACTTTACTGTTTTTTATATAAAATGTATCATATACAAAATTTTATTAACTGTCTTATTTACTATATCTTGTGTTAGGTAAAATAATCTTATTTCGTTCTGTAATCAGATTTTTAAATTTGAATTTATTATAAAATTGTTCACTTATTTGATTTATAATTTGGTAATATTCAAGTTATTTGTTTTTAAACTCATTTTTTATAAATAATTATACGATAATAGAGTAATTTATTGAAAATTCGATCATTTAACCCAACTGAATTGATTATAATTTTAATATGTTTTTTCAACAGCAATAAATTATGTTATTGAATTTACATCTTTGCTATAAAAAATGAAAAATAATAATTACTCAAGTAATATCAATTTTTTTTTAAAAAATTTGGGAATATATTTCTAAAAAATTAGTTTGAATAATAAAAAACTGTAAAAGCAAAATTTATTTACGTATTGATAACAGTTAAATAACAAATTTAATATTCAAAAACTAATTTAAAATAAAGCGAATATGATACTATTAGTCACATATTTTTCATGTGTTACAAAATCTTAGTTGAAAAATGTATTTGAAATTTTAAAGAGTTATGACTAAATTTATATTAGCCTCACTAACACCTAAAAATCTAAACATTTTTTGGTTTATTGAAATTTTTTAATGTTGTAATGAACTACTAAATAAACTATATTTGGCACTTGATAAATTATTTAATTGATATTTATAAAAATAAATTTAATTCAAATCCAAATCCAAATTCAATATGTTATCGTATAACAAAAAAAATTAGCTTTTAATATTTTTAATCTCGATAAATAGTTATAAAGAACGAGTATTTAACCACAGTTAAATAATTTTAAATGAATTAAAAATATAAAAAAAAATTATCTTAAAATTTATTTTATTTTAAGTAAAGTTTTAAAATATCAAGAATAACATTTAGTCCAATTGTGTAATAATAAATAATCAGAAAAAATAAAATAGGGGGTTTCAAAAAAAAAAGAAAAGAATATACTAGCACACAAACTTTTCTTGAAAAAAGATAATAAAATTTCGAGATAAATTAATGGTTAAATAATTTAAAACGATAAAATAATTTTAATTTTATCGATATCCATTTACCAAATATCTATGCAAAATAAATAATTACCAAAATGTACCAAATAGGTAAAGACATAATTTTCACATCGGTATTTTTGTGATCTTGATGAAAAACGATGCAGTTCGATGAGAATAAATTCTCTGTATACTTATTTACTCTTATTTACTTGTTTTTTATATGATTTTCCTATTGAAAATCCAAAAAAAATTAACAGAGACAGTTAAATTCTACAAAATCCGGAAAATTTTGAAAGAATATATTTTTAATACTCATAATCACTAATTAAAACAAATAAAAATCTGCAATTTTTTTTAAATTTTATCAGGTAGTTAATATTATTGCTAAAAAATTGTTGAATTCAAAACTAATATTCTTATCTATAAGTATAAAAAAAATTTAATCATTAAGTCAACAGATTAAAAATATATGTGCGTGTAAAATGAAGATCATTTTTTTAAATTAATACAGGAGTTTATTTAACTTGTTAAAATATTATTAAAATTTAGAAATAATTGAATTTTATTCTTAAAAGTTTCTTCTAATAGCAAATCAAAAATGTACAAGACAACATCTTTTTTTTATCAATAAAATAAATTCTCTAGTAAAAGGATAAAAAAATAATTAAATACCCATAAAATCTGTTATTTTTATGATATTACTAGAAAATCGTGAGAAAACTTGTTTATTTTACAAAAAATATGTCATTAAATATCTTTTATGCGTATTTTCTTTTTTATCACCGATGATTGTCATGTCAGGTATAAGTTTCTAGCTCAATGTCAAACATCAACTTGAAATTACGGCTTTTTAGTATAATGATTGACACCTAAGCTAAAAGATGAGTGATTCAAATTCCCAGGCACGCCATCAAATGCATGTTAATGACAGTAATAATGCCTAGAAAAAAACTTAATAAACTATTTTATTCATCCCCCCCCCCCCACTCATTTTTTCATAATATTTAAATAAAACAAATATTATGTATCTATTAATAATTTTCAGTTTAGATATTATTATTATTTTTATATCATAATAAAGGTATAAATGGAACTGAAAAATTGAAAGATTTGAATCATAAAAAATATAATAATTCTTTATTTTCTTAATAAATATTGTATAAAAAATGCTAATTTACTAATAAAGACATAAGTAATTATAAGAATCTCTTGTTTTCTGATAATTATAAAGCTAATTAAATGTTTTTATTTTTGAATTTTTCCATAAAAATTTTAATATAGGTTTAAGCTTTTTATTTAAAATAAAAATTACGGATTTCATACCTTTATCTTTAGAAAACCGTTTTTGTCAATATAAAACTTTTAAATAGTGAAAATAAAATATTTTTTAAATATAATCTCCCAATATGCTTCAAAAAAACGTGAAATTTCATACTCATAAATATAAATGGTTTTTATATACTTTGTCAGAAAAAATAATTATACTAAAAAACCAACTTTTAATAAAAAAACTTTTTAAATTTCAATTTTGATGTGTATATAAACCTAATTTGTTTCAAATATTTCGCGTTTATCAATAAAAAATAATAATAAATTATTATTAGAAAAAAATTATACTGAGTTTTATCGGTAATTGTGGCTTAAAATTCAGTCGGAATTAAATATATATATTAATTTCTCCACATTATATCGATGGATTAATAATATAAATTAATTAACCAGAAATTCCAACCTTTAATTTTGTCGTTTACTAAATTTAAATAGTTTAGAAATCTTTAGTTTTAAACAAAAAAACATTGTATTAGCCCAGTTTTATCCTATTTTTTCTTTTAACCCTTTTAGAAAAGATGATGCAAAAATCACTCTCGTTACATAATAAATAGCATCATAAAACCAGTAATTTATATATATTATAGAATAAATCATAATTTTAGACCAATTTTAATTTATAATAAATGCAAATATGGGGATAAATAATATTTAAAATCCATTTTATTATTCTAAAAGGTTGATTATTCATTGAAAATGATTTTATTGATTTTTAAGCCGTATAACAGATCCAAGCTGATTCCTTTTTTATGTACTCACATCCCAATAAAGTTTTTAAAAAACATAAATTGGATTTTTACGATTATTTTCCAAAAAAAACTGTTTTTAATTATTTCAGGATGAATTATGCTCATATCTAATCTTTTAATTAAATTGTATTGTCAATAAAACATTTATTTGAAAAAACAGAATAATAATGTGCACTTCACTAGTATAAGATATATTTTCTATCTTCATAATAAAAATAATCAAAAATTTCCAACCAGTCTCACATTAGTTCAGTCAATATTTTTTATACTTATTTTTTTTTTACAAATTCCATAATTAGCATAATATTATTTAAATATTTATGTTTATATGATGTAAATTTTTTTAATATTTTTATTGGATTTTTTATCAAAAAACTCGATAGAGGTCATTTGAGCTGAATATAATAGGGACTTAGGAAATTTTAGGTTTTCTTGAGCCAAAATTAAACATGTCAAAATATATAGTGTGCATTGTGTAAAAAAAACCAAACTTTGGAGTATAGGGGCAATTTAAATATTATTAAAACCAGTTTAAATGAGGTTAAAACATATTTATGGGAAATTAATCTATAATTTTTTTCCAATTCGTAAATTCAAAAAAAAGGATGTTAAAGCTTCATAAAATAGAGTTCATTCCAAAAATAATTAGGGAAGCTATTGATTTATATTTTTCAAAACCCAAAAAAAAAATAAAACAACCAAAAAATACATAATAAAAATATTAAAGAATGATTAATATCATTAGGCAATTAGAAAATATTTTTCAAGCTATTTTTTTAAAAAAAACATCACAGGGGGTCATATATAGCTGAACTCCTATCAAAAATAAACAAAATGGGATATATAATGACTTCTAAAATGTTATTTAATGAATTTTCAAATTCGAATAATAATCATAAATTTAAGTTTAGATATATATAGGGCAAAATTATGTTATTAGAACGGGATTTCAGATAAATAAATAAAATACATACCCGTGAAAATGAGATTTATCTAAGATGATAATTATAAAACATAATTTGTGGTTTTTTAACACTTTAAATAACAAAAAAAAATTTTTTTCAACTGGAGAACGACTATTTAAATATCAGAATCAGCAAAGATCATTTTGAAGTTTAATGATTTTTTTGAAAATACTATTAATGGACGAAATTTCTGGCATTATTTTTCGAGAAAAATATTGCGTAAAATCAATAAAGATGATATCTCCTACATAATTTATTCAAGACACGATTTTTAAAATTTCAACTCATGCCCATTCAAAATATATTTGAATTATTATAGAGTTTATTACTTTCAAAATGGCTAAAAAAAAATCAGAGCTCAAGAAAAAATTAAAGATCTTGATTATATGTAATGTGTACAATATTGAAATTGGAATATAAGTTTTAAAATATTCAAAGGATAAATCAATAGTTCCCTAAAAATTTTTAACATAATCATAACGGAAAATTATACTGATTGGAGAAGAATAAAATTATTGGATTTCGAAAGGATTAAAGTAAAAAATAAAGGAAGAATCTAATGATTTTTATATCCCTGATTTTACGGAAAATGAATTAAAATGAAATCTGCGGGAAAAAATCTAAATTTTTTGGTTTACTTTATTTGAATTAATCATTTGGAGAAAATGTATGTGTTGTTGAAAATATTTAAAAAATTTAATATATTCAGTACCAAATAATTAGATGTTCGAAAAATCGCATTCTCAAATCAAGGATAAATTGTTAAAACATCAAAGAATTTCTCTTCGCGTTATCAACGAAAGTATATCTAGATATATTAGATATATTTTTCTTGTTTTAGTTTCTTAACGAAGAAAATTGTGAAGACTTATTCATTTTTTTGAAGATTAAAATAATAAAAGTCTTTTATGTAACCCCAATCAAAGGCGGAAGAAGGGTAGGGAGACAAATAAACATTGAATAGAACATTAGACTATAAATATTAAATTTATTATTTACTAAATAAATTAAAATAATGAGGTAAATTTAACGAATTAAATATTTAAAATGGGTGATATTTTCGAGTTAAATTGAAATAACTGGGAATTTAAATTAAATTTTTGATTAATTATAAAAATTGACAAAACTTATTAATAAAATTTCCTATAAAATCGAAAATATTCTTATATATATAATTTGGGTTTAAAATTTTCAAATATGGAAATTTCATATTAGAATATATATAAAGCTTATAGAAAAAGTGATTTTAAAAATGCTCACTTAATATATAATTAAAGGGGTTATTTTGATAATACTGTATGAGTCAGGAATTTTTTTCTAAATTAGACAAAAATAATCTTATTGGTTTTTTTAATCAATAATGGCTAGTGATTTTTAGATTTAGAATATATTTGGTTTTGAATTTTATTTTTTATCCAAATACTTGCTAATTTTTACACAAATTTTTTACTGGATAATATTATTTTATAATTTAAAATACCCAATAAAATGCTAACTATATCAATTTTTAGTTTCTTATTATTCACTACAGATTTCGAATATGTTATTCGAATTCCAATATTAATCTTTTTAGATGTTTTTAAATTTGACCCCTTCAGTTTCATAAAATTTATTAGGCTGTTAGTTATTTAATTTTCATTCTCTATTAGCTAGTTTTATGCATCAAACTAATTATGAAGAAATAATTTTAAAAGGTTTTTTAATTGAACAAGAAAAGAGGGAATTTTTTTTGCCGATAGTCCTAAAATGGTTAAAAATAAATCAGCAAATTACAACTTTAAATTCCGATTTGATGATAAAGCTATTCAAATACTACTTCCAATTTTCTTAAAAGTTATTCACCTGAAATTTTTCCAATAGGATTTGATTTTTTTAATTTCTTCTTAGTATTTTGGTTCCAAAGTCTTTTTATAATAAATAATTCTTTTTTGGACCACGGAGTTTTATCTTAAGATAACGCCGTTAAAAGAATAACGTAAATAGTTGAATATAAAAAACTTCATTTGGTGATTAAAATCAAGCGCAAATGGGATATAAATTTTAATTAAAACCAAACCAAATTATATTTAATTTTGTCTATTGATCAATAAGAATTAAGCCTTTCTATTTTTTACAAAACTAAAAAGGGATATTTTATAATGATTCTTTATCTTATCGGCCATTAATTTTTTTTGTATTAGCCTAATTCAAAAGATGATGATAAATTAAAAATTTCTTTTTTCTTGATTGGGAAATCAGCACCAATTTCATAAAAATTGAGTTTTTTTTTTACATGGAAATTTATTTTAAAGTCAATAAAAGGTCATAAAAACCAATTTAAAAACTTTAAAAAAGGTGAAAATTTTTCAAAAAAAACTTTCAACTCTCTCAAGTCACAGTAGCAGCTCCATAACTGAAGATAATTGTCATAAAAAGCGTAATATTTCAAAACAACTAAGTTTTTAATAAAATTCTGGTGAATTGGCTTGTTAATATTTTTAGTTTCAATGAAGTTTTTAAAAAATGGAATTAGAAATTAATATAGGTAAAAGGATATTTATATTTAAACTATAGTAATGAATCAAGTTGATAATTTTTTTATTTTTTAGAATAATAAGTTCAAAATAATTTGAAAAAAAAAAAATAAATATATATATATATATATCAGTAATTAATGCGTTAAAATTTTTTCATTACGATGATATCTTTATTGATATTATTACTTTTTTTCCAAATTGAATAAAAAAAATTTATTTTTGATTTGATATCATTTTTTTGGAATCACAATATAAAAAATGTATAAACCATGATTCTATAATATATATATTAAAATATTAAAAATTCAACTGGTCAAGCTTTATCAAGACTTTTTCAATTAAATAAAATTTAATGAAAATATGAGTGTTTTAAAATAAAATTTTAATTTATTATTTGTGAATGATTTAAATGGTATAAAATTACAGATATAAATTTTATTTTATTTTAATATTTTATTAAGAATATAAATTCCAATTTTTATTTTAAATTCAACCTACTCAAATAAGAGAAAATAAAAATTATAGGTTAATAGATAAGGGAAAGGATTTATAGAAACTAATAAATAAAGCTCGGAAATTGGGGAATTGTAGGAATTTCAAAATAGAGTTTTAAATCATTATCATTGAATTTTGTAAAATAAAACTTGAATTTTTGGTATAGACGGTGGTAAAAAAATATATTCTGGAAAGTGCAAACATCATCAGGTATACAATATCTATGTTAAACTTTTAATGATTTAATATGTGTTTAGATCTTAAATATTTGTTAAAAAATAAAGTTTAACTTAATAAGATCAAACAGAAAAAAATATTGCATCCAAGAATTTAGTGATAAATTTTATTTAAGCTAACAACTGTATCTTAAAAGAAACAAATCGTTGATTAACACATTGTATTTTTATTGTTTAGCTATGGTATCAATAGTTGGAAACGGTATAATGAAAATTTAATTCAAAATTATATGAAATCAAAATTAAATTAAAAGATCATATCTATTCAAGGACCAAATCCAAGAGTTTTAAACCATATCTAGGAGTAATGCATATTGAGAGATATTTTAGACACTAATTTTTCTTCTAATATCTAAAACAATTTCAAAAAAGAAATTAATATCATTACTAAAAAATTAAAGGTATTTAAAATATTAAAACTAAACCTTTTTTTATATTTTTCCAGCAGAACAACTCTTTTGTGATCTAGATATTGAATTATCCAATAAATCAACCACTTTTATTTTTGGACAATCTGAAACTATAAATGTAATGAGGGTTTGATAGAAAAGTGTCTGCATCACGACAAGATCTTTCATATACCCGAAAGATTATTTCCTTGGCTTGATACCCAAGAGTTATGGAACTATAGAGCAGCAGGGAGGAGTTGGGTAAAAAAATCCGAGATGTTTCAGTTTTTTAATTTTTTAAAATTGGTTGTTTATAACTTTTTATAAAATTTAAAAAAAATTATGCAAAAAATAATAAATGGAAGAAAATCTCTAAAAAGCAAGCATTTTTTATAATTTGTTATAGCAGTTTAATTTCGGCGTGGATCTATGGATCATATTTATATTTATAGGTGCCCTTATGTTAATCTCGATTTTCGTTGGCCATTACCGAAACCAAGCTGCAGAAATTATTGAATTGGTTAGCCATAAAAAGAAAATAAAAAATAAATTTACGATACGAATCTTCTTAATTCAAAGAAAGATCCAAAAACCCACTTTTCTCAAATTAAAGGTACTTTTATAAATAAAGTTTCTAATTCAAATAGGAATTTCCGATATTTTGCCAATAGTTCAAAGGGAAGCCATTGCATTTGATTGGCTCTGTTTAGAAAGATAATTCTTTTTTCTTTTTTTTTTAAAGAAAATATAGAAATACATTTCTTTTCAAAACAAAATTTTGATTCACAGAACTTATCTCCAAAGTTATTTTGTTGCTGTAGTCGGCTAAGGAGTTTATTCAGATAATTCCGTTCTTTTGGCTATGGTTTGCTATTAGACTGAAATTCGAGCGTATATAAAATTGGAGCCAATTTTTTCTATTCCCGGATAACCAAAGAACTAGTACTCTTTAACACAATTATATTACGTTCCATTTGTTGGCTTTGTTTACTTTTTTCTTCCAGTCCACTTGTGCATCGATTCTATTTGTTGATACCCAATAAACCCCCCATTTATTTTTAGACTAGCTCAGTGTCTATAATCGGCTTGATTTACTAATAAAAAATGACAACCTATAGGGCTAGCAGATCGTGAAAAAGACCAGCTAATTATAGAAATAAATGTTGCTCGTAATATAAAATCTCTTTTTCTTACTTCACTAACCCATTTATTACTTATACATCCAGCATTAGCACCTTTGGTTTTTTTTGTTATTATTCATCCAAAATCAATCTCATTATATATCATGGAGAAAATATTTCCCCAAATCCAAAATATCAATCTGATGATCAGCAGTGAGCTATACACTTCTGCTCTAGTGTATGTAAGACTGAAAGAACATCATCCTAATATTTCATTCGCTGAATATAGCTATTAATAACAGTTTCCAGTAACTTATACTGTTATTTTTCTTTTAGGCATAAAGTTTTTTAACTCAACTTACTTGGTATCTTTTCTCTCTTTTTTAATATTAAGTGCGAATTCGTCGTTGAACAAGCTTTACGCAAGAAATATCTCAATCCTATCGAAATGATTGAGATCCAATTTGTCTATGTCAACTGTCTATCTAAAAACGAGCTGAGATCCAAGGCTTTGGTATTTTTCATTTTTTATCATCGCTCTTCTTTTAACACTTTTAAATAAATCCTAATTCTTTCGCCATTATAATATTAACCTTCATCTTATTTTAAAAATACATTTCTTTTACAAATTGATGCAATTTTTTTTGTATACTATCAATATTTGTTCAAATTCTTCTATTTTAATTTTATTCCTCATATGATTTTTTTAGCCTTTCCATTTTTATTCTCATATATTCGTATTTTTTTTTGAATCTTTACTCTCTATAGAATGAAATGACTTTACTTTTGGACAAGATCAAGGAATCTCCGTATAATCAAATTTCAAACTCTATTAAGGAAAAAATACTATTCTTAGCTTTAGAATTACATTATAAAGCTGGTCTATATCGTGAATGTCTAGAATTGGTAATTATATATTTCCACCTTCATTTTTTTGCTAGTATCCTCTCTCAATCATTTTGTAAGCATTTCTTATAATTATATATAGTACAAAGAACTCTACCAAAACCCCAACCTAGATATTAAAAAAATTTATTCGATTTCAAGTCATAAGCATCTATTTAGGATTTCATTATGCTATAGAAAATTGGGCCAGATAGGAAAAGAGCTAAATATATTATTGCATCTAGCTAATGCTGTTCCATATTCCTCAGAGATTCTCGAAAGAATTAGTTTTATTTATAGCTCTCCAACTTTTGCTATTCAATCACCTTCGCATTCAAAGCTCAATTTACGAGAGCTTATGCCACCAGGCTCTGTTGAAATCTTTTCTCACTACATTGATGCCAAATCAATGATGAATAGATTGAAATACGAAAGTAAATATTCCTTTTATTTGATTAAATTCTACAATTTTCTTATATCTAAAAATATCATTGTTATTATTTTAAATAAGATGCAATATCAGTACTGGAAACAATTGAAAAACTCTTCAACTATGAACTTCCTGCAATAATTTATTCTACCTTTGGAACTTGTCATTTAATGAATGGGAATATCCAATTGGCTGATATCTATTATTCAAAGGTACCAACTTTTTTTATACAATATTAGCTAATCCTGCATCCATTTCATCCTTTTCTTTGATGATTTCACTTAAAGGCCAAAGGAATAGACCCGTATAATATATATGAGATAGAAAACTACTCCAAAGTTTTAAAATCAAAAGGGAGAATTATGGAATTGGAAAGGTTAGTACATAACAAAACCTTTTTATATTCTCATTTTAAAAAATCTAATTTTCCATTTATTTGCATTTCAAAATATTTTTCGTTGATTTATTTAAATTAAAATAGACTTTTATTTATTTTTTATATCGATTTTAATCCGGTTATTCTTTTCTTATAAAATCTGCCCTTCTTCTGATATTTGCATTTTTTAGAATTTCTAAGAAATTTGTGTCTGATAACCCTTTAAGGATGGAAGGCTATCTTCTGGAGTCCGATGTCTACTTTTATAATGGCGACTTTCAGAGGTCATTGCAGTTATTAAACTATGCTTTGAGGATAAATAAAAGCTATCTCGACTCCAACCCTGCATACATTTATCTGGCAAAGAGCGAGATCTATTTGCAATTGAAAAATCCAGACAACTCCTACAAATATTCTGAAATGGCTAACAATCTGATGAGATCACCAAGGACTCTTAATCAGCTTGTTGAAATCTATCTTCTTTCGGAAGACTTTTCAAAAGCTTTGGGCTTGGTTAAAATCATGACTGAATATAGCGACAACAATCCATTACTTTTAATAACAATTGCAAAAGTTCTCTTGTACAGCAATAATTCTTATGAACAAACAAAAGCATTGCTTGAAACGATTTTGGAAATTGATGATAAAAATGAAGAAGCTTTCGGGATGTTAGTCACACTATTCTTAAATAATAAGAGATATGAGTTGGCAACTGAATTATTGGGAGAAAGGGTGCAGGAATTTAACAAAGATTATTATTACGTTCAGTACGGAGATTTGTTGACAATAAACAACGACCTTTCTGAGGCCGTACTAAGTTATAACATGGCTAAATCATTAAATCCAAAAAACCAGCGAGCTGAAGATGGACTTGCCAGAATAAATGAACTCGAAAGTTCGGGAGAATTACAAGATGATCGCGTCAATATTCAATCATTTGATGATCCTAACGAGTTATCAACTACCCAAAGCCATTCGGAACCAGGAGATAGTTTTGTTTTCAATACTCCATCCTCTTCAACTATGGACACATCGTTTTCCATTATGCTCCAAAATACTTTGAGGGAAGACTAAAGTTGCACATCCCATTTATTTATCTTTAAACACCTTCTAAAACTATCATAACCATCATCTCCCCCACCATCATCAATTTAATGTTTATTAAATTCTCTCATTTTGTATTAATTGAAAAAATGAAAAAATTTGCACTTCCACGTTCTGTGTAGATTGAAGCCATTTTTATTAACCTGTATCATTTACACTAGCAACCAGGTTTTTTTTATCAAGTTAATTTTCAACACGCTTACTCAATGACCCTCTAAATTTTAAGTTGAATAGTCTTATTTTCTTTCAAAAGTTACCATTTCTAAATAACTATTTTTTATTTGTTTGTACAATTTTGAAATAAAATCCACCATTTATAATCCCGCTTTATGCCTTGGCCTCAAATAAATGAGCGGTAAATTGACTACTATTTTTTTAAAATAAATCTGCATTAAACATAATGTTTTTATAAATTTACGACTCTACACTAATACTGTTTACCTTAAAAAATACTATTTAGACATATTTTATCGGTAAGATAACAAAAATATACTAATTTATTTTGAAATCGCTTAAATTTATTGAAAAAATACTATATTAAGCAAAAGCAAACTAATTTTCCTAAACAAATACAATACTGATGTTACACAGGGCGTAATTTTGCCAAGAAATTTACTAAAAATATACTAATTATTATTTTCACATTTCAATCTATAAAATCGATTCTAATTTTGTTACAATATTGAAAATCTCCAGAGGTTAAATTCTAAAAGCAAAAAAGATAGTTGTATTTAATAAAAACAAAGAAAGTAACTATATATAATGAATATAAAAATAAACATAACAGCCACTATTTTTGCGAATGTAAAGCTACAGAATCTTTATCCATTCACTATCATCATAATTTTGAAAAATGAGCTAATTCAAAAAATTTAGAGTACAGTTATACATGCAGAGCAGGGTGTAATTTATCAAATGTAATCTCGAAAATTAGGTTTTAGAATGAGCTAGATAAATATCTTTAGGAGTTATTCGTGATTACTCGAAAAACTTATAACAATAATAGCTATAGCTACTAAATGAAATGTATTTGCAAATAATACGCTATAACAGTTCTGATTTACTATTAAATAAGATTCAAAAACATATCCCTTCCATTAAATATCATTAATTTTTTTTTATTTCAGCTACTACAAATATTATTTAACAAAAACAAGTTAAAGGTGGGGAATTTTTTTTTCCATCGTTAAATTATAAAATAATCTTTCAGTAGACAAAATTTACTTAGTGTAAGATTAGACAGTAAGACTTGGGAGTATGAATGAGTAGGGGTGAGAGTCTCAAGAGGGGATAAGGGCCGGAAATAAGGAATATGATAAAAACAATGGAGAGAGTAGGGGAGTTAGAGAGTAAACAAGTGTGGGAGGGGTGGGTAGGTTTAGGATTTTGTTGAGTTGAAAGGTTGAAGAGGAATCTTTCGCTATATTTTGTAGTTCATTTTAACTATTACTATAAATTTTATTCCAAAACTCGTAAAATGAAATGCTTTCGACCGATTATTTACATAGTTTGATTGTAAAATTGAATCCATCATTAGTATTTAAGCTTCTTATTTCTATTTTCAGTCCAAAAAATACACGCAAAACACAGGAGTAATAAAGTTTGTATTGAAATTATTATTCGTTCAAAAATTAGTAAATTTTTAGTAAATTTCTTGGCAAAA
>LSSL01000646.1:16465-39994 GCA_001953115.1 Smittium mucronatum | reverse complement strand
TGGCTAAATAAACAAGCTTTCAAACCTGAAAAAAGATATTTTACTATAACAAAGCTATAGGGCCTATTTATAGTTTAGCCGGTAAAAATCAAAAAAAGAACCAGATTCTTTATTTAGAATTTGATGAATAAACTCACATTTTTCGAATACACATTTTTGTAGATAAACATGGCTAGAATATATAGCCCTCAATCTTTAACGAATATCAATTATTCACGGATAAAACCAATTTAAAATAATAATAATAAACGTGGTAAAAAAATAAGCAAAATTTGATGAAACTTCAAATCGATCGCATTTCTAACAAAAAAATCTTTAAAATGATGAGGGGAATGTATGTAATTTTTTTATTGAGGTTATATTTTGAATATTCATTGAATATGAACTATAAGAAAAACGAATTTATGTAAGTTGATATTTTTTTAGAAAATTGTTTATACGTTCAGCTCTATGTGTGTTAAATATATTACTGCTATTTCTTGGTCAAAAGAACTCTCTAATAACTGTTGATACAATATTTTCGAAAAGCATTTAGTATATATTATAGGATAATAACTAGGAGGTCTTTTTAGATTTTCAAAATTTACAATCGTATATTTTAAAATGGAAAAAAATGATAGATAATTTATTTCAATTAAAGAACCAAATAAAACTTATACTATTTTATTATAAACCATAAATACTCAAATTTAATGTGTTCTTTACAATATATAAGCATGATCACTATTGTTTCTATTTTTATATGAGTAAAGAATCATCAGAAGTATTATTGGTTAGAGAATAAAATATTATAAAATTTGGATAAAAGAATTCCATTTTTAAAAAAAAAAACCAAAAATCAATTTATTTTTTAAATTAAGTAAAAGAAAAATTAATTTATATACAAAATGGTAAATTTTAAATCAGATAGTTAAAAAAATGGTGAATTTTTTGATTTTAATAAAGAATATGGTTATTAATGATCACTTATTATCTTTTTTTACATAAATTATATTCAGGTATCCCTCGTAATTCGCGGTTTTATTTTACGCGTTTTTCGCAAATTCGCGAAAATTAAAAAAAAATGCCAAATTCTTTTTTTGCTACTTTTTTTTTCCGCTATTTTACTTATTTCCAAATATAATTGGTTCCTCATTTGATTTCAACAATGATTTTTAAAAAAGTAGATTTTTTTCGCTGGTGACTTTATATATACTAATAAAAATCTTATCTGAAGAAAAATAGTTTGAAAAATAGTTATCATATGATAATGAATAAGGGAAAAAGGAAAAGGGCGCCATTTCTTATATCCGAAAAGATAGACATTATAGACGCTCTATCCAACGGAGAAAGAGTTTCAAAGGTAGAAAAAATGAAGGAATTAATGAAAGTACCGTAAAGCGGATCGTGAAAAGATCTGAAAATTTGAGAGAAATTGTAAAATAAAAATCTGATTATAACGTTAAAGATCTTATTATGAGACCTGATATAATTTCGAATTTCGAAAGAAATATTAAAGTATGGATATATAGTCAAATATAAAAAAAAGGCTATACCACATATACGGCACGGAAAAATAGCTATAACTATATTCAGTCAGCTCTCTAAATTATATCCAAGTCAAAAGGATGTAAAATTTGAGGCCAGCAATGGCTGATTTGAAAATTTTAAAAAACGGGAGGGTTTGCACGGTATAAAATTCACTGGCGAGGCACCTAGTGCCGAACATGAATCCGCTAGAAAATTTCCAGAAAAATTAAGTAAAATAATTTTTGATGAAGAATATCTCCCATTTCAAGTAAAAATTCCCATGATTTTTTTTTATCTCTAAAGATAAAGCTGAATTTTTTTGGTATTTAATACAGGCGAGACGTGTTTATTTTGGAAAAAAATTCCTACAAAAACCAATGTTTCTGTAGAGCAAAAAGTGTTCCTGGGTTTAAACCAGCGCGAAAAAAAATTACACTGATTCTTGGGTCCAATTCATCAGGAGATTGCAGATTTGAAACTATGGTAATTAACGCATTCGAAACTCCAAGATCGTTATGGGAGATAAAAAAACTACCTCCCTGTGATTTTGAGGTCTTCGAAAAAAAGCTACTTCAAAAATGAGCTTTATTCAGAATTAAAAGACTACTGTAAAAAAAAAATGTAAATTTTATAATACTCTTTTTAATGGAAAATGCTTCTGTTCATCCCAAAGATCTTTCAAAAATTTTCGAGGAAATAAATGTTGTATTTATTCCTCCAAACACAAATTCATTGATACAGCCAATGGTCCAAGGAGTTTTATCAACATTTAAGGCTCATTTTTTGGAAATTTCATTCGAGACTCTAAGTGATTCTGTTACTTGCGGGGTCTCAGTACTTGAAATTCGGAAAGGATTTAACATCAGAGATAGTATTAAAATAATATCGGAATCTTGGAATCTTGTTCCTCAGTCGTGCCTTATTGAATTTTGGAGAAATATGATGCCGTGGATTGAAAATAAAGAATATTTGGATATAAGCTTAAAACAATTGGAGTTAAAAATATCATTTTTGCACATGAGGACGGTTTGGGATTGAATGAATTAATATTAGATGATATTAACACTGCTCTAGATAGAAATAATTCAGATGATGAAGCTTTTAAAGTCTGTGTCAAATTATATAGGATCTAGCACACCAGAAGAGGAGAAGGAATTTAATTTAATAAATTTAGAAGACATAGCAGATTAGATAAATGTATAGATCTCATTGAAAAAGGTATTGGGATTTTAAGTGAGAAAGATAAAGATCCCATTCGTACGGGAAAGATGAAAATAGTCATAAAACTTTCAATTCAAAGTGACCATAAAGTGGTTCGAGATTCAAAAAAAAGAATAAAAACGTCAATCCTGAACTTTTTTCATTCAGAAAAATAATTTTTATTGATTTTATACTTAAAAAATAAGGAGATGATATGAAACTGATTAAACGGATGTTCAGATCGTAATAAAGAATTTCGCAACTATGATATTCAAAATCTATATTTTATAACCCGAGATATGCATTCAGATATTAATTTATGGTTTAAAATTCTTAAAAAGATAGTCATAGTCATAGCCTTCAGTTTTCTAATTAATGAAAAAAAATTCTTAACTTAAATGTTATATTTACAGATAATCAATATGGAATATTAACTCAGAACTAGTTTCTTAAAACGCAAAATTTAAATTATAAATTCATATTTGAATGACCTTTCTCTTATGTGCAATTTTAAATATTTTAACTAGTCTGATGGATGTATAAAACCAGCCTTTCTTCTTAAATTTATTTCTAAAAGTTGAATTTTGGTCGCTCTATGAAGAATAAACAAAGTACATAAAATAATTATACTGTAAAATTACTTGGAGTTTAGGATTTAATTGAAATAATTCTTAGATTGGAATAAAATTTTATCGATTAGTAGCAGTGAATTTTTGGGAAATTTCTTACTAAAAACTAATTTCTATTTATTTATTCATTCATATTCTCGGAGAGATACTATTTATATTCCCACATCATCATTTTTTTAGAGCCCTAATCTTTACTCCAAAGATGATTATTTTAAGACGGGAATTGAAAAAAGAAATTTTTCATTGGTTTTATTGTTTAGAATCTTTTGTCGTATTTTAGTCTTATAAAAGGTGCCAGATTATAATAATTTTTTTTTCCAAGCTAGGGGATATGTCGATTAGAAGTTTTTAATTATAAAAATCATTGAGACATTTCTTCATAAAAATTATTAATTGCCAACCAATTTGATTTTTCTTTTATTTTATTTTTGAATTTTGAAATCAATTATAAACAATTTTTTTTCTGTTTTTTTTTCACTCAATCAAAGGAGATGGGGATATTTATTTTATTATTCGCGGTTTTCATTCTATTTTTTTTTCATCATTTGGCTGCAATATCTGCATGTTTCAATTTTGATTTAAGTGATTTCTAATTCACGCGATTTTTTTTTTGGGAATTATCCGTGAATAACGAGGGATACCTGTACTAAATTTTTTTAATATAAAAGGATTTTTGATTTTTATATAAAAAATATTTATGTTTTATGTTGCTTTGATTTACAAGTGGTTTTGATTGTTTTTTGGTGATCTTGATCCTAAATTTTTTTAACAGTTTTTATTGGGTATCGAGCTCAATTAATTTATGCTATTATCCAATAAATTTTAATTTGTAATTTAGTTACGTAATGGAGGCACCAATTGTGTTATGTATTTTAATGGAGATATTTTTGAGGGTTATTAAATAATGACTAGGCTCTATAAGTTATGAATTTCAAAAAGAGAACTCGCATAGTCAATGTTTTTTTTAAAAAAAACTTCAGGATTATTTGAATTTTATCCGAGTCTTAATCTCGTATTTAGCTTTTATAATCTATTCTGATGCTCTAACAAAATTAAAATTAAAATGAATAGATAAGATTTTTGTATTGTGAAACTTTAAATTGAATATAATATGAAATGAAATTATTAAATTATATTCATTTATTTTTGTTTTTTTTATCTTTATCTTTATTTTATTATTATGCAGAATATATTTTTAAACTTAATAAAAATGACTTCATTTTTTTGAGTGGATTTTGCATTGATTTAATCTATAGGTTTCGATTAACACTAAAAAAACTTTAGAGCTTCTATAATAATCAAAAATAAAAAAATAAAAACCACAAAAGAAATGTTCAAAACCTTGAAAAAATTTAGTTTCCTAGTCACGCTAGTTTATAAAGATAACATTTTTATATAAAATTTGAAGGTTTTATGGAATAATTATTTCTCAGCCTAGTTGAAATCAAATGAAACTTAGTTTATTTATCTATATTACGCTAAAATCAAGAATATGCAGATAATAAATACAACGATACAATATTAAGATGTTTTAGAAATATGTGCAAAAAAATCTAATCTTTTTCATAACCTTACGTTTTCTTATCTAAAATTATTGATATCAATCTATTTAAGATCAGCCACAAGATTATAATCTCAATTTCTTTTTGATAACAAAGATATAAATCTAAGAGATAATAATGATTTTAAATTTATATTTTATAAAATTCACAATATTTTTTATATATTTTCATATTTTATAGATAAAAATCAAAATAATGAGAGAAAGGTATCAGATTTTAGCAGAAAATCGTTTTTTATGTATAATTATTAACCTTTATTGAATAGTAAAAATTATTTGAATTAAAAAGTAAATACCAAGTGATATAAATTGAGATAAGTTTGGAATTATATTTCTAATTGAATGAATTATCAATTAAAAGTATATGCCAGTTTTGCAATAAATTCTCAAAATTCACAATTCGATTTCTTTAAAAGTTCTCAACCATTTAAATTTAAAATTTTATTGAAACACAGGAATCATAGGGCTAATCAAATCTATTTTAATAGCTTGGACTAAAAGTTAAACTTTCAGGGTAAAAGCTATCCTTTAGTGGAAAAAAAATAATTCTAATTTGGATTATGATTTTTTATTTTATTTTATTTATTTTATTGGACTAAATATAAATTTTGCTAAAATTTTCAATTATTTTATTAGCTAAACGAATATGTTAATTAAATTAATAAAACAATAATTAGTGTTTCGATATCTCTCGATTCGATAGCTATCAAAAAAAAAAAACAAGATAATTTGTAAACCAAAACCACAAACAACATATATAAAATAATTCATTGTATCTTTATTCGTGATTCAAAGAAAATATTTTTGAGACTAAAAGCCATTAAATTTGAATAAATTGTAAAATCGAATATTCTTCACGCTATTATTTTTATCAAACTAAACATTGTTTTTACATCAATCGATTTAAAATTTACTAATTAGCGGATAAATTGATTTTTTTTTACTTGATTTGAAAGAAAATTTTATTTTTTATTTTTTAAAACAAAAATCAGTTAAAATATACTTATTATAATTAAAATATTTCAGATTTGATTCGATTTTAAAATTTAGATTTTATTTTTTTTTCTTAAAAAACAGCTTTTATAGATTTGCTGTATATTTTTATAAATCCCTTTTAATATATGTCGAGTATTTGTTGATTATGCTTTAATTTTATTTTTAATTAGGTTTTCATCGAAAATTTAATTTTTTTTTATTAAATTTCAGAAAAAATACAATATTCTGTCTCTTTTAATTTACTATCTATATTTAAAAATCTTGATATCCAATAAAAACTACATCAATGAATACATATTTTGAATATATGGGAGAGTGTTTGTGCTAAGAAAAAAAAATATTCGAAAATTTTTATATCCTATAGATGAACCAAGTATAAAAGCCGTTTGATAAAAATAAAAACCTAGAATACGTGTCATATCATCTGTCTAATGAAGAAATGAGGCTAACTTAATTCATTTTTAATCGAATTTAACCTAAATTTTTGTGACTCCGATACTATTTGTTATAAATCTATACTATAATATATGTCATTTTAATCTTATAGATATTATATTGCTTAAATTAAGGAGAATGGAGATATATATTATATTTGATTAAATACATTTATCTCTTAATATTGCAGGTAATATGTCATGATGAATTTTTAAATATGTGGAAATAATCTGTAAGAATATCTTTAGACCATTAAAATCTAGCTATTAACTTAAAATAGATTATTCCATTCTTAAAATACTTTAAAATACTAAAATAATATTGTTTTCTAAAAAAAGTCTGCTATTCTCATTATAAAATATTCTTACATAAATTTTAATATTAAATTTATCATTTTGATAAGTTTATTATATTAACATGTATCAATCGAAAAATAAATGATTTTTTTATTTCTAAATAATTTTTTTAAATTTAATTTTCGAGTTTATTACAGACTATTTTATTTGTAAATTTATATATAAAGACTAATACAAACTAATTAAACATTTCGGTTTATTCTGATAATTTTTTTGAGTTTAAATAGAATGATTCTCTATTTAGATACAAGAAAAAATAATAATTGAAAAAAATGACCTTAGATCAGATAAAAAATATATCAATTCTTATTTAGTTGTCTTTTTACTGATTTTTAACATCTGCTTTATTTAATAATTTTTTTTTTAAAAAAAATACTATTTAATTTTATCTCGTTTTATCAATTAATTTCATGTTTGGAGACTTAATAACGTATTCAATAAAATATAAGATATTTTGTATAAATTGATCGAAATGGTATGTATTGTTAGGTAAATGAATTTTATCTATTGTAAACTATTCGAGTCAAAATGAGGAAATAAAAGAGAATTTATGGATCCAGTGAGAAATTTTGAGGTATTTAAATATATGTTGTATGTGGTTTCGAGATCTCTATTATTTTTATTACTGGCCATTGGCTTAATAACTTTTCTGTGTTTCTTATTTATCAAATAATATTCTGCAATAGTTATAGATTTAATATAAAATATCCAATCGATATTCAAGTCAATCTTTAAAACTTTTCAGTCATTCCTCTAAAAAAAAAGTTATGTTGACCAAATAAAATCTACCCTTAAAAAAACCCACTTTCTATTGGATCATATCATTAAAAAAAAATCTGTTTTTCTAGGAGTTTTTAATAACCAAAAGGATTAGAAGATTTCAGATATAGCAGTTAAATCGTGTTTATTTTTTTAAAAAGCACTACAGGCTAATATTAGAAAAACATCTTTACCGAAAGCGAGAGTTTTAAAATATATAAGTTGCGATTTGAGTATGTAAGATTTTATTGCTTTATGTTGATTTTTTTTATTTCTTTTCTTTTCTTTTCTATTCTTTTGCAAAAACAATTTTGAATGTAATTGATAATACTTTTACATTTTCTAATGATTGTGTAAATGCGTTTGATTCTTTCAAACAATTTTGAAATTTATTTGTTATTTATATTGTCAATAATTTAGCATTTGCGTTTGATCTGGCACATGTACT
Source organism: Smittium mucronatum (assembly GCA_001953115.1). Taxonomy (NCBI): domain Eukaryota; kingdom Fungi; phylum Kickxellomycota; class Harpellomycetes; order Harpellales; family Legeriomycetaceae; genus Smittium; species Smittium mucronatum. Next base: position 32,101 of record LSSL01000646.1, on the reverse strand, counting down.
TGTTTTTTTATGTATATGTCTCATAAAAAAATAAATTTATCTTTTATTATTTAATTTTTGTCCATATAGGCGATTATTTTACTTATAAATAACTCCCATACATTAGCTATAGTGATAGCCATATCTTATGGTCGCAATTTGTTAAAAAAAAGCTACCCATTCGGACTCAAAAAGTATTGGTTATTAGTAATTTATAAAATATATTAACTTTATAGTTATTTAGAGACTTTTTTCAACTTTTTATTAAAGATTTTGTTTAAAATCTTATCTTTATTTTTGAAAGCCACGTAACTTAATTAGTTTCATCTGAAACAAAGCTATACAATCCTGCTTGTATTTTTATTACCTTTTCTTTTTTAGTTTTTTCTATTATTTTCATAATATAATTATACTTTATTATAAAATCGTGATAAATTTCATATTTTAAAGTTTATTAAATCATAAATATTCTAATATATTATTTAAATAACACCCTGTTAGTTAGTATAAAATTTTCTAAAAAATAAAAAAAAGGTAATTATTAAGTCAGATAAGAAAACAAAACCTAATGCAAACATGTATTCTTTTTATAAAGCATCAAAAAACTCATTACCATTCACATAATCAAACTTTATAGCAGCCAATAACCCAATTGTAATCACAAAAACAAATGAACCAGCAAAAAAAAAATTGAAATAATAATTTCATTGGAATTCGCGTTTTCTTTGGAGTTTATAAACGCAAAAATAATAAAAAAATAATCCAAGATTTTTTCACATACTCGATTGTATTCAAAAACTAAAGATAAATATAAAGTAATTATAAATTAATTCAACGTAAATTAATGCATTGCTTACATACTTTAAAAATAATTTAAATTCAATGATTCTGTTGCTTTCGGCACAGAAGACTTAATTTCATTAGCTAATAGTGCTTGTTTAAAAAAATAAACACGATTTAACTGCTATATCTGAAAATTTCTATTTTTTTTAGCTATTAACAACTCCTAAAAAACAGATTTATTTTAGTTTTTAATGATATGATCCAATAAAAAGTGCTTTTTTTAAGGGTAGATTCTGTTGGGTCAATATATATATATATATATATATGTATTTAGATGAGTGACTTAGATGGGTTAAAGATTTTCTTGACTATCGATTGGATATTTTATATTTGGTCGCAAAATTATTGCAGAATTTTATTTGATTAATACCGAAAACAGAAAAGGTATTAGGCCAATGGACAGTAAAAAAAATAATAGATATCTCAAAATCACATAATCTCAAAATCACATAGTCTCAAAATCACACGGGTCTCGAAACCACATACAACATATATATTAACACGAAGTTTTATTAACAAATTAGAAAGTATTCCATATTTAGGCAGATCGTTAAAATTGCTTTATAACTATATACATAATGCGATTTATTATACAACTGAAATGTAAGTAGCTGATTAGATTTTTGGTTATTTTATATGTTTTATGAAAAATATCATATTATAAAAATAGCTATGCTGATTTTTTTTTCCAGAATAAATTTACATATCTCGGTTTGAACAATAAATAAGCTATAAGATATATTATATTAAAATGAACAAAATCCTAGAATTTTTTATTCTTGGTATTTGACATACAATAATTACTAATTCTATCGCCAAAATTATATAAACTCTTTTAAAATGATCTTACTCTTAAACTTGCAATAGTAAGTCTTAATAAAGACTTTTATTGGCATATAGATTATTTTACGCAGAATAAATCCAATAAAAAAAAAACAAACTTGGTTTTAGTTTAACTCTAGTAATTTTGATTTTAGTTTCTAAGAGAACTTTATCCCTTTTTCAGAATAATAAATTTCGAATAACTTATGATATGTCATGCACTAAAAGATTTTAATATACGTCACATATTTAGGATTTGTGAAAAATTGCTTCTTTATTATGGATTTTTTTGACTCAGTGCATATAAATTTTTTCTTTTTTAAAAATATTTATTTAGGTATATTAAATTTATAGTAAAATGAGAAAGTAATATCTGTAAATATAATCTATAGTTTTTTGAATCAATTTGATACCGTTAAATTTTATATTTGAAAAGAGAATTATTTAATATAATTTTTAAATAGCTTTTAGTAGTAAATTTATTCAATCGATCCGTTAAAATGTGTGTTATTTAAATGAAGACTCATAAATTTTGGTATATATGAAATATATTAGATTTTTTTCAACGAAAAAAATAATCTGAATATAAGATGATAGGAAAATCGGTTAAATAGTAATAATATGGCAATTTAAAAAAATTAATATCAATAAGTTGGATAATATTATGAATAAAACTTAACCTAGTTATAGATATGAAAATCTAAGAAATAATCTGAGGCTATAATATTCATTTATTATATTATTAAATTGGCCTTATTTTTCTTTTTATAATTTTTTCTTATCTTTATTTTTGTGTATTTAAATGATTCCAATGTTCAGAAAAAAATTCAGAACTTATGTTTAAGCATATTATGTGGCGCTCCATTGTTAAAAGCTTGTAAAATTTTCCGACATAAATATATATAGATATATACACATTCATCTAAAGATAATTATTCGAATTGATTAAAATGATATTCAAAATTTAAGATTAATAATTTCAAATAAAATATTTCTAGCAAATAAACCTAAAGAAATCATATTTAGTTATAATAATATTAAATGTCAATTGTTTTTTAAAACCGTTTCTAAACTCATTAGATATCAACTATTCAACAAAAAACAATGAAAATATTTATCAAATTCTTTATTTAAACTCTAATCATTGTATAAAAGTATTTTAAATAAAAAATTTCTAGTCTTATTTCGAAAATCTAATGATACCTTTCTTTCTTTTACATCACTTTATTTGATATGAGAAGCTGCTCTTTTCTATTTTTTAGTTTTTTGAAAGATATTGGGGTAGGGTTTTTTTCAAGATGATTGAGATTGTTGCAGAATGTTTTTTTCTTCTTGAAAATTAACCTTTCAAGGTTATTCAAATATAAATAAAATAAAATTTAGTCAATAATTAGCCGAGAACATTATATATTATAGAATGAAAGGTTTATTAAGAGTTAACACATTTCTCTCCGTTAATTAATGTAAATAACTGAAAGTAAATTTAAACATATCTAGGTAAAAAAATTAACCTAATGCTTAAAAATGTCAAAATTTCCTTGAAATTTTAGTGAAGTATTTTCTTTGCCCCATTTTCTTTTGCTTTTAAAAGTATTGGTAAAAAAAAATTAGACATGTAAATTTTTTTCGCTTAATTTCTATTGAATAGTTTTAAACCCGATTTTAAAATAAGGCTTCTAAAAAAAAATTCTCCAAATTTTGACATTTTTAGTACCTATTGATAATGATATTTTTATATTTTTAAATATGTTTAAACTAATTATGAAAATGAACTAATACATCTTATTAATTTCTTCTCAAATTTACTAGATTAACAGATCAGAACTTTAGCTTTATTAATAGTGCATTTGGTAATAATTAATTTTATGTGCTATTATATGAGATATCATTTCATTTTAGCATAAAGTTATTTGAAGTTAAAATTTTTAAATTTTATCTTCTAGAATATATATTACATTGAAAGAAAACTATTATTGGTGGCGGAAAAAATGTGCAATATTTTATTCTGAATTATCTAAATATCTCATAGATCATCTATTTTGGAGTAAATTGGTTTTAGAGCTATCCATAATTCTACGCTCACCACTTTTATTTTAGCATATGGCTATTATACGATGAAAAATATAAAATCTTGATAAAGAACCTATTTTTTTTCTTGATTCATCGTTGAAAAAAAATATTCCAGAGTTTTTTTTTTCATTTTATTCTTTATGGTTTTAATATATTGTTGAGTTATTTATTTTTATCTGAGTCGTCCTTATCTCGGGATTTTTTAAAAAAACAAACAAAATCCTAACCTAAATTTTAATTTGACTTCTGCAATCATTTTAACTCTGCATCCTATAGATATTTTGTCATTTAGTACATATAGATCTAATTTTCTGAGATTATTTTTAGGAATTTTAACTTTTATATATATATGAATTCTTCTAAGTCTTCCGGATACTAGGCAATATAGAATATACTTTACTGACGTTTTTTGTTATATTAATTCATATAAGAATGCTTTCAGATAAGTAAAAATAATAATAATAATCAATAGCTTATACTTTTATTTAGATTTCTCCACTTCTCATCCATTCCGGTTGGTATGGTATGTTTTATTAGTAGTAGTAATAATTTTTTTTCGGCTTTTAAGAAATAAGTTCCACTAATAAGTTTTTTTCCCGAGTCTGGTTAAGATTTATAGGGGGTTCGAAAAATTGTGAACAAACTTTTCATGTATTTCAAGGTCTTAGAAGAGTTTAGGTCTTTATTTTTCTAATTTTGGCGGTAGACCGAAAGTTTTTCTTTTGAAATCAGTATTCAATGATTACCAAGATCAAAATTTGTAAAAAAACCCCCGGAAAGTTTAGAATGGCAACCAATGAAAACTCTTGATATATAAAAATTTACTGTGGATACATAAGCTAGTTTTATTAGTATATAGATTTATAAATCTAAGCAGGTTGTTAAAAAAAAACCTCTTAAATGATTAACACATATTTTTTTTTATAGATCTTAAATATTTTGGCATCCTATAAAATTTTCATGTTCATGTTTATTTCTTAATAATTTTTCTAATACCTCTTTTATCCCAGCCACTATATCCATAAACCCATTTTATTTTCTGCTAAGCACATCTATTGTAAAAAAAATCGATTCGAATTTTGTAATATGTTTTTCTCATATTTTCCCTATAAGAAATCGATAACTCTTGGTACAAATTATTTTTTGCTTAAAGCTTGTTGAAAGTTATAAAAATTTCATATTTCTTGAATGGTAATCTGAAAAGAAGTTTTTTTTATCAGATCTATGTTTTATTTTGAAATTTTATTCGGGGAGCAGATAAATCTACTTTAAAATCATTCATGTGAGCTTTGAGCTTCGATAAAGAACAAATGCATCAAATTTATTGGTAAATATCATGAATTTTCTTCTACAAAGATGCTGTCAAAATTGTTTTTTCAGCTACCACTACCTCTAACACTTGTTTTTTAAAACCCGACTAATTTTTTTCTCAAGCCGAAAGATTTCTGTAATAAAACTCAAGTGAGTATCTTATTTCGCCAACTTCACTCTGTTCTATTAACATGCCTTTAGAAATGTAGGATGCATCTTTGGAAAATAAGAATTCCTTATCTTTTTGGGATGCATTTAACGTAGCATTTATTATTATTATTATTTTTATGCGTTCGAAAGCTTAAGGACACTTTTCCGATCATATTATTATTTGATTTTTCATAACAGGATCTGTATCAGTTCCACTCTCTCTCAATTATTTGGAGTAAACTTCCGAAAATACGTTTCTAGGTCTAGAATAATTCTTATTTGTTTAAAATCTTTTAAATATTGAGTTTCTTCTAAGCGCCTCACTATTTTCGGATCCAGAGATACTCAGTTTTTAATTATTAAGCACCCAAGTATCTGGACCTTCTTTAGAATAATTCCATTTATCCAATTTTAAGCTAGCTTACCTTTTTTCGGGATTTCAAAAACTTCTTTAATCCAATTTAAATGCCCTTTTTTAGAATTAAAAAACAATTAAATTCACCTAAATGAATGTCTCTATACTTTATATCTTTTTTTAACTTTTATAAGATATTTTTTATTATTATAGCGAAGTGAACAGGTGCGTTTCACAATCCAAATGGTAACACGTTAAATTCTTATATACCATAAGATGAAAAGAGCGCTATATAATTTCTTTATCTATTATCAATCTTAAATTTTCAATATCCAGAAAAAAATTCTAGCTAATGAATACTTTTTTTCCTGATAATAATTAGGAGTTTTTAATGACGTTATCTTACAATAAAATTCCGTAATACAAAAAAAAATTGCGAATAATTAGCTATAATCTTTTATTCTACAGAAGTGGGGTTTATCCTTTTTCATTAAAATATTTATTTTTCTATAATCGAATCAAAGTCGATGACAAATTTTTTTTAGGGACCAAATTTATCTGACTGATCCATTCAGAGGCATAACCTCAGATTATAATGGCTGTCTCCAACTTATTATATCACATTTTTTATTACATATTTATTATTTTAACGATGTCTTCTGTCTACACCGTATGGAAGATTCTCAACTTTTGAGATATTTTTTATAAATTCCCCACCTGATATATGCGACAAAGACCTAATAGCTTTATGGAAAATATCTGAATATGTATCTAATAAGAAAATCATTTCTTCTGTTCAGGAATCATCTTAGAATATATTTTTTAAAACTGCAATTTTCAGAATTTTGAATTTTACCTCTTAAAAATAAACACACTTGCTGCCCTTAGCCTTATTGTTCTACCTCAAAATATCCACTATCAAGTTTGTAAATACCTTCCTATTTTTCTTAAATTCCATCTTCCAAGAATTCTAATTATCGGGACAAAAATTCTTTGCTATATAAATTTATAAAAAAAATTTCTTCCGAAATTCTGTTTAATAGAATATTGAGTTCACAATTTAGTCTTTATTTGTGAGCTACTAGCACATACATCCCAATAACTACTGTAACTGCATAGTTTTCCGTTATATCCAATGACACGCAAATAAACATATATTCTTAGACTCCTAATTATATGCGGAATCTTTGGTATATTTTAATATCTTTTCGTTTTATTGGTTTTATTAATAGTTGATTTTCATTTTAATCATCGGAATATTTAGTTCACAATTTTTATATAGATTAACTAAGGTTAAAATTTTCCATCCACATAATTACTTATTTATATACAAATTCACCTACATGGATACAAAATTCTCGTCTAAATACAAATTTTTATTTCCATCCAATGGCTTAACTCTAATCATTAATCATTAATATAAAAATTTAAATAGTTTTTTATGTGAATATTATGATATATTGATATTTTTAGATTTTTTATTTTTGAAGAAAAAATTTCGAAAGGATACTATAGCATAAAATATAAATTTTTTTACAAAAAAAATTTACTTAAAAAAGCAGATTTTTTATCCTTTACATTACCCTTTATTTACATAAAAAATATAAATTGCGCTTGATTTGCATCAAAAAAAAACTCTTCCTGAAAAAATGAACATATTCCATCAACGCATATGGTAAGAGGGTACTTCAAAACACAAAAAAAGTATTTTTAGGATTAAGAGGTATGTATTCAACATTTTATTTATATCATAGCAGTTCATATTTATCGTTTGAAATCCATTTTGGTGTCTATGTTTATTTATTTTATAATAACCTAACTTTATTTATTTAAATATAGCATGTTAACTAGATGAGTGGAAAATTCAAATATTTAACATCGTTCCCCGGCTTATTGTGATATGAATCAAAAGTTATATTTTTATATAACTAATTACCACAAGCAAAAGTACTTCAACTTAACCGATTAATAATATATTGCTTCAATTTAATAAATCTTGATAAAGCAAAAAATATCTAAAAAACGTTTTATGCAAATGGATATTGTTTAAAACTGTAAGTATTTTTAAGAATAATTTTTAAAAAAATTCAAATTTAGATTTTGAACTAAAGCGCTTATTAAATAGACGTTTTTTAAATTTAAAAAATGTCATTAAATAAATCAATCTCTTGATAGTGAAGAGTTTTTTTTTCTTATTCTTTGGTCTGCACCGCTTTAGATTTTTAGTTATTATATTCATGTTGATAAAGTGAAGGCGTTTGGAGTTTTTAAGGAAATCAAATGTATGGTGGCATTTTTTGTTCTTTAAAAAAGCTGTGAAATTGCATAGAAAATCTTCCCAGATTTCCATTTTGTCCTCAATAGATAGAATAGCTATACCTGATTGCATACCAACATATTGTTTTCAACACTAATTGAATTGATTAATTCTTTACCCTTATAATCAAAAATAAAAAAAATGAAGATGGCACATTTTCAGAAGACAATATGTATCTGATATTTTTAAACTTTTTTAACTTTTTTAACTCATAAAACTAAAATTCCAAATTGGTCCCTAAGTATATTTTTTTATCATGCACCAGATTATCAAAGTTGCGTTTTTAGTTGATGCTTACGTTTCCTAAATCCTCTAAACATTTATTGACGATTTTCTTAGAGTTTAACCTCTTCAAATCAAGACATTTACTTTTAAAAGTGAGATCGAACCTTTTTATGTATCAGAATTACTGGGCCCCAATACATTTGCTCCCTCATATCGCTCCTAGTTAATTTTTTTATGCTTTCTTTTGATTTTTCCATAAATTTTCTTCATTTAATTTTAGCAAACATATAGGTATTCAAATTTTAAGCTTAAGTTAGATTTTCGAAGAAAATCTAAATCATCTAGAAAACTTTTTTGATGAATTTCAAAAGATCTTGAATTTTTTTGAATTTATTATGCTATTAGCCCAGAAGTTTAATGTTAACATATTGGATTGAATTTTAAAAACGGCGCTTGTTATTTGTGGAACTGAATCTGACATAAAAAATTTTTGGATTAAAATCCAAGTTAGTACATATTGACGCTTTTGTAATTTGATTCATTTTCCACAAATAGCTAGATGTGTCTTCATTTTTAACTATGGCTATGTCGTTAAGAGTAAAAGAGCCATTTATATCTGTAACACTATGATTAATATGGGGAATTCAGTCTTTAGCAACTTTTAAGTTGTTTAATCGCGAAAGTTTTCAGATTTACATGCCAATTAACCAAAGTATTTGGAGTGATAAATATTCCAATTTAATCTGAAGTTTTAAGTGTTTTCAAAAAAAAGTTTTTTTTATGGATTTAAATTATTAAAAATCATTAAAATACCCTGATCAAATTCACACCGTCTTATATGAGAACTATCAAATGTTGGAGTTTTATTTTTTATAAAAGATTTAATATCTTCAATGGTAATACTATTGGGGCTACCATGCTTATTTCTAATATTAGATAGCCGGTGTAAATTTTTTTATATGATATATTTAAACCCCATTGTTTTTTCTTCTTCTGTATATCTCAGGTTCTTGTATAACATCTTTCCAATAATCTTAAAACATTAAATTTGTAATTTATAGGAGTTCCTATTTTTTTACAGTTTTTTGAATGACTATCTGCTTTCTAATAGACTGACCTTGAATCTGAAAAAAGATCGCATCTCATTTTAGGTTCACGTTTGTTCCTCAATCGATTTATGCAAGAAAATAAAGCTTGATTCCAGCTTTTTAAAACCCTTCTGGTTTTTATAACCCATATTCCAACGAAATGGCTTGATTTCGGAAATTCAAAATAATCTTGAATTTTCCAATTTATTTTCATTTAGTTTTTCCATTATGTGTTTTTTTAAATATAAATTGATTAAAATTAGAATGACACTCTTCTGAAGAATATCTATGTTTTTGATGCTTCCAAATACCGATTTATTGGAAAAATTGAAACTTAAAAAATTGAAAAATAGCCCAATAATATAAATCGGCAGATTTATGTATTAATCAGTAATGATTAAAGACAAATCATTGGTAGGAAATATAAATTTGTATTTGTATGAGAATTCTGGGTTAAAAATTATAGACTTGAAAAATCTTTTCAAAAACCTGAAATTTTAGGCACAAATCTGAATTCTTTTTTGAAAAACTGAAAAGATTACCACATTAATGCAAATCTAACAATTTTACCAACAAAATAGGAAAATTATTGTATGAAAATCTGAAAAAAATAGGGGTAAATAAATAACATTCCAGAAATTTGATTTTTTTCTCAACCTTCTCAAAGTTTATTTAACAATTTTTTTGGATTCAATTATTATAAAAAATCTAAAAATTAGGGGGACGTGACTATTGACCTATTTAAATTTCACCTTCTGAATGTTTCACCTACTTTTTGACCACTTAGAACAAAATATTAAGATATGGACGTAAATTTGTGTATTTTGGGAAAACTATCAGTTTCTATTTGCACAAAAAATCTTAATATTGAAAAATAGTTTGTTGATCTATAGGTGAAATGTGCAGTGAGTCGATAGTCCTGACACCAAAAAATAGTGGTGTTTTAGGAAAAAAATTTCGGCATAAGAATAATAAACTAATACCACAAACATTCTATAACTGAGAATATGCTATATATATATATATATATATATTTTATGTTTAATGATGTATTAAGATATTGGAGTTTAAGTGGTGCTAAAATATATTAATGATATTATAGATCATGTCTATATCACAATAGCATTACAGTCATGAATAATTATTATTGGGAAGAAAATAAAACTTTTGATAAAGGTAAAAAAGTAAAGCTTTAAATTTGATATCATTCACTATCTTTGATGTCGGTCTTAATTTTTAATTATTACGATCCTATCAAATGTTTTAATATAAAAAAATAGGGAAATTTAAACCGAAAATACAAAAAACAAAGGCATTCAGATTTTCGCGTAATTATTTTTATGTTTTTATAGGCCGGAAATTCTAATTCGACAGATTTCCCAAAAATGATTCAGTTTACTAAATATAATTTCAGATTAGCATCTAAATTTTCAGTTTTTCAAATTAATTTTCAGATTTTTATTTTCTAACCAGAATTATTTATCCATAAAGATGAATATGTATGTAAATGAGTAATTATGTGGATGGTTAATTTTAAAATATTGCCTAAAATAAATCCCATGTATCAAAAATAATTGATTTTTATCTCTATATTTTAAAAATATGAAACTCAAAAGCAAATATATATCAAATTTTAATACTGCCATTGGCTACTCAGCTCAAATATTTATTTTTTTAGAATTTTTTTTCTTCCAAAACATTTGAATTGTTTTTATATAAAAATGAGTGATGCATAATGAAAATTTCCTCAATTATAAATGATCAGGTGTATTTAAGATAAGATCCTCATATTCACTGTTTTATGAATTTTTCTTTTTAATTCTCTTGATTGTTGTTTCTAAAATAGATTATTGTGATTATAAATTGGTATATTTTGAATTTCAGATAGAAAATCATCAATCCAGATACTTTTAGAACCAGAATTTTCCGAAGAAAATACAGCTTTGTGCTCATATTTCTCCTTTTTGAAGACCGAAATTTCTTGATTTAGAATATTATGTCCTACTTTTTTGCCACAACTTTGAGTTTAAGGCTCATTCAAAGGGTATGAGGGAATTTTTTTTAAATAATCTCCTGAATTTCAACAAAAAAAACACCCTGTCTCTCTGAATTTTTTCCTTTTTTTCCCATCTCTTATACATCGAATTGGGCTCTTTCAGTCTTAGTTAACCCTTATCTTCTTAATATTTTTTATTTGTGAATATTATTTAAAATCTGGTCCTTTTTATAATCTATTATTTTTATTTCTGTATTAAAAGTATTCGCTTCTCTGTGACCCAAATTTCACTATCTAGATTTTGCTAACACTTTTTTTCATCATTTCTGTTAATTTAAAATCTTTTTTTTTTGTGAAAAGATATACATTCATAAAGCAATTAATGTAGCTTTCAACCTATCCAACTGTTTTTTTATCAGCCACTTTTTTGTGCAATATTCTAATTTTATAGTTGTGATATATCAACTAAATTTTTTATTAAATCTTTATCAACTCTGAAGAGCATGTTTTTCCTTATTTCTTGACTCGGATATATCATAAATTTTGTATTTTACATTCTTATTAAATTTCTTCTTTAGCTTGAAAAGAAAATTATCTAAATCCCAGTTGTTTTCTAAAGCTGTGAATTGTTTTTAAAACTCCATTAGCTACATCTTTTTTTAGTATTCACTTTAAAAAATCATAAATTACAGCATCAATAAATTTGTTATAATTTATTGAATCTAGAAAACTGTCAATCCACATATCGACATTCTGGCACTCCACTTAGGCTGCTATGAACTTTTCTATAAAAACTTCAAAACTCACTGACATAATTCCAGACTCTTAATTTCATAAAGATTTTTTTGGATAACTTTTATTTTCTTAATATGATTGGGTAATTATGGATTTAAATTTATAAATTGGGTTAAAAAATAAAGAAAATATACTAATAGAGCCTTAAAATTTCATTGGCAAATTTCTTCTGTTATATTGGTAATTTAAGATATTCGACTGTAATATAAGCCACAGCGTTTAATCTACTATTTTGGTAACAATAATTTATTTAAAAAAATTAAGAAAAAGAATATTTTTTTCCGCATTAAGCGTTCCTGTCATCTTTTAAATCTATTCAAATTATTTTAATTTAATATTATTTATTACTAGTCTTTTTGATGACCAATTTGATAAAATAGTTATTATTTACTCCTCTTATAACCAATTGATTAAAAATATTTATACACAGAATTAAGTGTCAGTACACAAAATTAGGTGAATATGCAAAAAATATGAGCTCATACAAAAATCATCTTTTTTGACCAATAGAAAATTTTAAATATTATGCATTCATACAAAAAAAACATTCTTAATTTTAATTTTATGGTCGTGTTTATGCAATCACCAATTAAATTGAGTGCATGAAAACTTCATAAATCATAAATAGAAAAAAATTAATAGCTAAATTCCAAAATGATTTAAATGCATTCCAAAAAGACCAGTTCTAAAATATCTAGTCTTTTAAATGGGTATTTAATAGTAAATTGCTCTTATAGGAATATATTTATAGAACTAAAAACGACTAATTAAGAAATCTCTTATCGATTTCTGAAAAATATATAAGAAATAATAAGTGGTAAGCAGGCTTTTAAAATGTAATATAATTCTAATATTTTTTAATAACTTTTTATTATTAGATATTTATAAAAATTATCTTAAAAAAATGATGTGTATTTAATCATTAATAAGTGTATTTTTATATATGTTAGTATTATTATAAATTTATGTGTATAAATATATTCTGTATTTAATACATGTATCTGTGTATTTATAATCATATTATTATATTTTTACACATTTATGTGATTGTTAGGCTAACAATAAAACTGAAGACTTTAAAGATGTTAAAGGCTCGACATTGAGTATAATTTCAAATAAAAAAAAATAGCTCCTAGTATTTAAATTTTATTTAAAAGCGTTGCAATAAGTGTTTATTATGCTTAAAATACACTAGAAATGATATAATAGGTTTATTTTGTACTAAATCCGTTTTATTAAATAGTTTAGATTCATTTGAAAATAATCCTGATTTTAAAATATGCGTAATTTTTTTAATTAAGACGTTTTTTATTCAAATTGAATCTTTTTTTCAAATTATCTAATTTGATATTTACAATAGGCCTATAATTATTTTATATTTTTGAATCAAATTGATTCAAAAGTTCTAAATTGGGATTTAAAATCTGCTGATTAATAATTTTATTCTTTTTTGTATTCATTTATAGAATAATAATAATAATATTGTGTGATTTTGATATTTTAATCTAGGTCCTAAAAGTCTAATTACCTAAAGCTATATGAATAAAAGTCCAAATAAAACGTAAATTTTGATTTTGAGTAAGTTTTAAACTCATTATTTTTGTCAAAATAATCAAGAGGCTTCAATTTCTTTATAAATTATTGGAACAAGTAAATAGAATTTTATCAGAAAATATCCTCGATTTTAATTTTTTTTTTAAAAAAACGATCTTTATCATTTATTCAGAAATTAATGAAGCTATTTATATGAATAAAAATTATGAAAAGACTAAAATTAAATTATATAAATCAGTATTTTTTATTATCAGATAATTATGCTTTTAGGTGTCAAATTTCTGAAGAGGGAATTTGAAAGATATACACAGATAATAAAATTATATTGATGCAGCTCTGATAAATTCTCACTTTATTTCTTGTTTCTCACAGCAATTCCTTTTAATAACTAGATACATTTAAATATCTAAATAAAACCTTCAAATTTTTATTTTGATAAAAGTTGGAGTTAATTTTAGATATTTCGTCTTTTTTTTATTAGAGTTATTTTTGACAATTTTTATAAAAATTGATGGAAAGTTATTATAAGTTAATAAATTCGATAATTTAGACAGAAGATTTGATTTGAATTAAATGAGCTTAATTAAAAAAATTACGCATATTTTAAAATCAGGATTATTTTCAAATGAATCTAAACTATTTAATAAAACGGATTTAGTACAAAATAAACCTATTATATCATTTCTAGTGTATTTTAAGCATAATAAACACTTACTGTAACGCTTTTCAATAGATTTTAAACACTAGGAACTATTTTTTTTTATTTGAAATTATACTCAATTTCGAGCCTTTAACACCTTCAAAGGCCTCAATTTTATTGGCGGCCTATTGTTATACATGCATGCGTGCGTGCATTTGTATGTGTGATTGTATACATATATTATCTAAAATTATTGTTTTTTACTATATTTCTGATATATCCATATCTTTTTCAATTTACTAATAAATTTACTCAAATAAATAGATAATTAAACCACCATATGCTTGTTATTTATTTATTTGAATAAATAAATATTTTTTTTAATGATATCCGTTTTTTTTGCTAAAGTTAATCATATTTTTATTTAATATTTAGTTTTTGATAATTTTTTCTTAATTTTTTCTAAATAAAATATGAGAAATTACCGTACTCTACAAATATAACGAAAAAAAATTTCGAAAATTAATAGATTATTTTTTATTTCGTATTTTCAGGGTTAAAAATTTTTTTGTGAAAAAATTCTTCAAAAGGAGTTTATTAGGTAATTATATACTATATTTAAAAATATTGGTGTCATAAAATTACAATTGGCCTATAATTTATTAATGCTTTTTTTAAAATATATTTAAATATTAGGGAATTATTCTTATATCATTGAATAGCGATGGATATTAAGGAATTGATTTCATCCACAAAATAAAAAAAACATTATTCAATATAATCTCATATTATAGAATAATATAAATAAATAATATCTGTAAATTAAAATTCACAATTTTTATTGTGATAAATTGCATGATAGAAATGAAATTTTAAATTTTAAATTTTAAATACCATTGGTTTAATTAATAGAATTAATCAATTTTGAATTACTTAAAGTGATATGGTAACATTGGAACGAATTTGTGAAATAACTAAAGTAAAAATTTACTTAATTTCGATATTTTGGCTAAATTCCTGATTTTTTAAAATGAATTTTACTATTACAGAAGCTTGATAGATAACTTTTTTTCAAGAATAAAAAAATGATTTGTTTTATCATTTGGGGGATAATTATTTTTATTTTTGCGTTAGATTGCCTGAAATATTGATATTAGCCCGGGACCAATACTTTCGATAAAAACACAAAAATTTTGGCGATGAATATTATAGCGAAAATGTGTTAATAGCAAAAAAAGATCCAATGCAAAAATAATTCAAGTTCATACAGCAAAAATAAATCGAGATTAAGAAACAATTGCAAAACTAGTCTGATTTAAAAGTATTTTCAAAAACTGACAGATTTTATTACTTTTATTATAACTAAAGAATAAAGAAATATTTGGGTTTTTGAGTTCATATTCTCCAATTTTTGAGCAAATTATATTTTTTTAATAAATTTTGTAAAATATTTGTATATATGTTTACACTTAAAAAATAAATACTACCGCC
>LSSL01000646.1:0-15817 GCA_001953115.1 Smittium mucronatum | reverse complement strand
CCCCCCCCCCCCCATTGCTAAAACGAGGCTGTTGATATAAATTCTTATATATTATTTAATCACATACCCCCCACCCTACTTCAAAAACTGAAAATCAATTAAACCAAGCAGCCGTCTATGATTTTCAAAATATACTTTTTTTCAGTCACAAAAGACGTATAGGATATGTTTTGAGAAAAAAATTGAATTGGAAGGGCTTGAATCTGGAAAATAGAAACAAAATTCTTATTTAAAAAATCTATATACATATTTTTTTTATAGGTTATAAAATTTAACATAACCCTTATTTAGAAAAGAACTGTGTTTCTTGTTTGCGATTCCGCCGACTCCAAAAAATATTTGAGGTGATTATAAATATTTGGGATCATCTTAATAATTTTTTGAGATACTATACTTATGATTTTAAGTCTCTGTATAATAAATATAAAACTAGGCCACTGAGTTGGTGTAAATTTTATTATAAACGCTTTTACTTTTTTATTAATAAAATATGAAGATTAAATATTATTATTCATAAAAATCCTATAGCGGTTTTCAGGTTTCCAGTATGGATAAATTTGATTTAGAAATGGGTGATGATTCTTTTTTTAATTCTGATGAGGCCATGTAAACTAATTTTTATACATTGTGCTGATATTTAGAACATATATTAGTGAAGTCATGTTTAATATTTTCCTAAAACTATCATCAGATCTATTGAAATATGATAACGTAAAATTTTATTTACTTTAGAATTAGTTATTTTAAATGGTTTCAGTTTTAAAATTTAATGCAATTAGTTTTTTTTAAATTATATATTACTGATTTTTGAAAAGTTTTATTATGTGTACTTTATCGATTGTTTATTTATACCAAATAAAGTTTATATTGAATAATTTTTACCTCTTATTCAAAAATAAATTATATTTTACACTACACAAACAATTTATTTAAATGTTCTGAAAAAATTTATACCCGCATATATATATAATGAGAAATAAAGATAGATTTTAAGACCAATTAGAAGAAATATGATTAATTATTATATTGCTAAATGTGGAGTTGGTAGTATTTATTTTTTAAATTTAAACATATATATAAATATTTTTCCAAAATTTATTAAAAAAATATAATTTGCTCAAAAATTGGAGAATATGCATTCAAAACCCCGAATGTTTCTTTATTATTAGTTATAAAACTAAGTAATAATATCTTTCAGTTTTTGAAAATACTTTTAAATCTGTCTAGTTTTGCAATTTTTTCTTAATCTCGGTTTATTTTTGAAATTTTCCCATTTTTTCTATTTAAACTGGTTTTAGACTAGCAAATGATATGCATTATGAAAATCTATATTATAAAACAATATTGGTAAAACAATACCTACTTAAAAAAAATTTTTAAACCTAATTTGACCTTAATATATGTACATTGGCCAATAATTAAATAGATTTAGGTATTAAAATCATTTTTTGCATTTCAAAAAACTGATTTAGAATCTATTTTTTTATTACTTATATATGTTTAAGGCATATAAAAATAAAATCACCTTGGTTTTTTTTGTAATGATTAAAAAAATTTATTAATATAATTTCAATTTTTTTTTTTCCTATCCATCAAAATTTTTTTAAAAAAAACAATTTCTTTTATTCTAGATCAATATTTTAATTATTTGAGTCTATAAATTTCAATTATTTCTGGAGAAAAGAAATTTTTTAATTCATATTTGTGGATTTTTACGCTCTCCATTAATATAAACTAAAAAAAACCCAATTAAGAGAACTGTTTTTTATCATTTTTTTATACTTCTAAAAACAAAAATTCTTTTTTGTACTTTCTACCTGAAAGGGGTAAAAATTTTGGTATAAAAAATAATCTTTGTATCAGGGGAAGAACTAAATAATTGAAATTTATGTCTCAAAATGAAAATTAGACCCATTATTTACAAAAACTAAAATTTAATGCCATTTGACCAAGTTATTAAGGTGAAAATTTTCCAAAAAAACAATGTCTTAAATGAAAACCCCGATAAATTTTTGATTTATGTAGACGAAATTTTTTTCCATCTATTGCTTAAAATTTTTTTCAATAATATTAGAAAAAGTGGAAAAAAAAAGAACCTAAGTGGATTCGTTACTGGAATTTTTATTTCAAGCTTTTATGTTATTATATTTAGATGGTTTTTTTAAATTTCAGGAATTCTTTAATATATAAAAAATTGGATAAAATAAAATTATATCATCAATAAACCAATAAAAATATATAATACGCAAAAGTTCTAATAAAATTTCCATTTTTTAAAAATATTTTTATTTTTTACTTCCGATTTCGGGTTGCCCAATAAAAATATATACCATTATAGTGGAGCATTTCCAATTTAGTAAAGCGATGAAAATTCAAAATGTGTTTTTCTGCTCACAAAAATAATCTAACATTATCTATAAATATATTTCAAATATTCACGTATATTCCCAAATGGTACAATTTTAAACTTTATCGATTTTAAAATTGCCTTCAAAATTTTTTTAAACTGAAAAAAATAAAGTTGAAGCAATTTGGTAGGATAAAACCTTAAAATTTATGAGTCATGAAATTTTAAACAAATAAAAACATTTTTATGTGTTTAAACCATTAGGATACAGTAAAAATACTAGAATTATTTATACTGGTAAAATTATCTATAATAATCTATATATATGCTACCATTAATTTTAAAAGATAAAATACGGATAAAAAATAATAATAGC
The DNA here is from genome assembly GCA_001953115.1 of Smittium mucronatum. Classification (NCBI taxonomy): domain Eukaryota; kingdom Fungi; phylum Kickxellomycota; class Harpellomycetes; order Harpellales; family Legeriomycetaceae; genus Smittium; species Smittium mucronatum. The sequence continues at coordinate 13,094 of LSSL01000646.1, read as the reverse complement.
TACTTTAACTAATTTTTTTTTTTTGTAAAAAGAATACCTCAATTTTCAAAAGTATATTTGAAGAAGATTGAATCTATTAATGCTAATAATAACTTTATAAACATAAAAAATATTTTAATTTTATATTTCTTGAGCTTAACTGAGCTAGAATAAAATAGAAATTACTCTCAATAGGTGATAGGAGCTTTCCATTTTTATTTCCATTTTTTCATGGGTTCTTTCGATTATTTTAACAATGAAAATTTACTAAGTAACATTTTTTGAATAATATTTATAAAAAATTTAATTATAGACCTAAACATTACTAAAAGTTTAAGAATATAAATGATGAAAATTATTCAAGTTATTGGTTGTAATAATAAAATTGTATTTTCTTACTTGTTCTACAATATAATATATGCTGGAAACATGAAACTGTTATTGATATATGAAGAGCTAATGTATAAAAGGTATATATTTAAACTATATAGAATCTATCAAATAAAAAACAGTAGTGGGGTACGTAAAGTGAATTAACGTTTAAAACAGATCAATATGAGATAAAAATATATTTAGATTTTATTTTATTTTATTTTGCTTTAGAAAACGGTACGATTTTTCTTAATATTGGTAGAAGTAATTAAGACTATATATTATTGTATGAATATGTAAAATAAAATTATGTGTAACTATTTAATTTAATTAAATAGTATTTCTAAATATATAAAACTATTTATAGATAAAATTAACACATTTAATTTTATAATTATGCTGAAATGTTTTTAAAACTGATATAAACTAAAAAATAAGCTTTCTGGATTACTATAAATAATCAAGGTACTCGCTATTATTATTATTATTATTATTATTTACCATTTTACGGATTTAAACTGAGTGTGTAGGATGGGTCATAATTGTATTTTACATACCCATACAATAATTTATAGTCTTCATCACTTCAACTAAGATTATTATTGTATTTAATTTATTTAAAATATAATTATGTATATTCAAAGATGTTATTATTTAAACCCAAATCAGTGAGATTATTCTCGATGATCGTGTTAGTTGGTAATAGTTATAAAATATACCTCTATTAGACAAAAACCCTTGTGAGATTACATCTTTGTATTTAGTTCCTGATACGGTAATTAATTTTGATCCTAACGTTCTTGCTATTATCATACTCTCATTGTATATTTTAATAAGCCTCATCAAAGCGTTTATGATATTGCTATCTTTTGTGACCCAACATGTTTTAAATTATCCTTTAAATTCCCAATGAGATATCCAATCTCTATATTAGTTTTTATTGAGTGATTGCCTGAATAAAAAATCTTAGCTATACGGTCTTTATATGCCGCATATGTATCTACCGGGCATAGATCAATTTTATTTTACTTATGAATTAAAAAATATTTTTGAAATTTTGATCCTGCTCTTTTCTTCTTTGGATTGATAACTACAAATCTGATGAATTAGTTGTCCTCCTTTTTTTTTCTGTTATCAATAAGTTTGATTTCACTTGTTCTCATGGAATCGCATATGATCATTGACAAGCATAGTTTCCGAGTAAGACGATCTGAATTCAGCTTCTTGTTGCTATCACAACATTTGAATTTTTGGATACATGTTCTAAATTAGGATTTGAGTATTCAAATGATTTAATTCTCACTCTTTTTACCCAATCAAATTATTGGTTTAATATTGGTTCCCTAGTAATGTCTGACTGGTTAATCTAAAGATTAAGAATTGCTGATATTTAATTGAATATGATTGATTCAGCCCATTTATTCTTCAATCTACTGCTGCCAATAAAATTGATGTATTCAATGGGAATGATATTGAAGTTTTATATACTCTTTATAATACGCCAATCAGTGAATTTCTGCAATATGTCCGATTATTTATACTGCTCCTTGATGCTATACGGAATATACAACATCGATCTCACCACTAAATCCTCCCATCCTAGATTCTCGAGCCTACTCTGCTTATTCTCCAAGTTGTGAGAGACCAATACTTGTTCTTTTCCATCACCGTTCTTCCGCTTGCTGTGTCAAGGATGATTTATATGGCCTGGATTTGAATTGGCTTGGCTACTGAAATCTGTACTAGAACCGGGTAAAATGTTGCCAATTTCCACTATGTAGTTATCTGAGTAACTGTTGACTTCTCTCTGGGAGCCTTCTGCACCACCTACTGCATCAGGTTCCACGGTGGACAGCAGTATGAGTTTTTCCATTTGCTACAAGCATGATTGAATGCGTCTGTAGCTGCTGCTATCATTGCATGCTTCCAGCTTAAATAGCAGGCAACCTTCTTGTTTGTTGAAATAGCAAACATATCCGCTTCTTGTGACCAGAATTTTCTGTTGATCCTTTGAAAAGATTTGTCCACAATGAACACTCCGTCTTTTTTGTCAACCGAGACTATGCATCGGTTGGGCTGAGCATTGATTTAACATATTCAGGCTGTAGAAGATTTGATTTCAGGATGCATTGTCTCAACAACATCTCTGATACTTTGATTAGAGCCTCGGGTTATTATCTAACTGCTTCCTAACTTATTATATTGATTTTTTGAGGTCAAATTATACCATAGTGCTCCTTCCATGAATCTGTGGTACCTTGAGGGCGTATATAATCCCCGCTAATTCTCTGAAATTGACGGCTAGGTTTTTTTTGGATGAGGTCCAGCTCCATGAAATTGTATTTTATCCTATCAATATGCACCAGTGATGGTCCATAGCGTCAGTAAATACTTCTACCTCGGGCGTTTCTGGTAGAAAGAATCTACCATTCCAGCTTATTAGATGATCCTTTCGCCATTAAAATTTTTTCTTGGTAATCTTGGTCATCTTGGTAAGGTTTATTACCCTGCTTCAATTGTTGGACTTTGTTAGGCATGAGTTTTTTTGCTCCAATATCGGTCTACTCATCAAGCGTCCTGGTATTAAAGCCACTGTCATTGCTTGAGCTTTTCCTATGAAAGATTCCAAGTTTTTGATTATTTTTTGAACTTTTTTTTTAATAGGCGGCTTGCTTCCTTTCTGAGGACCCTGAAGTTTTCTTTTGGAATTTCCAAACTCATAAATCGGGAGTTAATTTTCATTTCTAGACGCGTGATAGACTGAACTGAATTCAGTGTTGATTTTTCCAGCTGAACCATAAACCATAGCTTCCTTAATATTTTTAGAATAAGATTGGTGTTATTTTTTGACTCTTACTTTGTTTAACCTAAGATAATTGAGTCGTCAAAGTAAAGCTTATACTTATCCCCCGTTTTTTGTCACATTTTTTTACCGGCCTGAAAACTTTTGTATACACAAGAGGGCTTAAGGAAAGTCAAAATTTGGGTGCCCTGAACTGGTACGAGCGGATTTATCTATTGAGTTTGAGGTATTTTCTCGACTCTTTTTTGATCAAAACTTGTAAGAAAGCGTCAGATATATCAATTCTGGTCATCCAGCTCTTGCTGTGTACCATCTTGAAAACAGTTTTTAAGGTTTCTATTTTAAAGTGGATCTATAGTACGTACTGATTTAGTGGTTTAAATCCATTACCGGGCGTATCTTCTCCAACTTCTTTGGTAGTGTGAATATTCGAGAGAAAATCCTGGTTCTGTCTTTGAAACTTCTTTAATAGCCATTTTGGCTAGCAACCCTATAATCTTTTTTTATATAGCGTCCGATCTTGTAACCCAATAGAGTCGTAACTTTGACACTTTTCAGTTCGAGTTTGGTGGTTAATCTGGAAGATTATTCAGTAATATTCCTTGATATTTACCTGATTCAGCTGTCGTTTGTGATTCTCTCCCATGTTCTTTGATAGATACTTAGTCTCTCCCCTACTATTGATGTTTTCCCTTCGTCCACGTTGACCAAAAAAGTGGCTGCTAGTGCTGCTGCTATACAAATTGTGGTTGATCTCAAACAAAGAGTATTGTCTTGTTTACTAATCGGGAGAAATTTTTTAGTTGGTTTTAGGATGGTTGTACTGTTGAAAATTGTTGTTATCACACCTCTTTTTGTAGCCTCTGTCGCATGAGGGCTTACTTTAACCCATTTTATTTTGAATGGCTTGAACATAAGTGATATTTTCAAATTATTATTTGGGCTCAAATATTAGTCTGGAAGTGCTGTGCAGAATCTGCAGAGCCTTCCCAGGAATCTTGGATGCTTTTTAAGCGCTGTAAAGTTGAACATGCTTGATCCGTGTTTCCGGGCTAGACAATAACACGTGAATGAGGTTTACAAATTCAATTGCTGTATCAGGACTGAGAGAGTTGATATCTTGAATTTTACTCTGTAAGAAGTAATAGATTGGTCTGGTAAGATTTGACAGCTTGTACTGGATTTTGGATAATCCATAATCTTCTTTTTTTGGTTCAGGAGAGAGTCCCATCTCGTTAAGTGCAGGTGGGTTGTAAATAATTACCTTCATTTTTGGGCAGCTACCCAAGAACCTCCACGTTTATTTTAGGTAATTTGTGACTTGAAGAAGTCATTTTTGATAGATGGAAACTCATCTGATATCTCTGTATAAAGCATCTTTTTTTTTTGTTGGATGTTAGAAAACACAATAATTGATTTTACCATTTTCAAAAACGATATCAGACGAACTGGATTCATTAATTGATTAACTTAGTACCCTGATTTGAGATGAGCGAAGAATAATTTCCTGAGCCCAGACTGGTGGGGCTTGTTTGGCATTTGTAAAAAGCTCATATTTAAAAATTAATTAGCTATTTGATTTTTAGATAAATATAGAATGGTAGTGTATCTTGAGAAATAAAAAACAGCAAAAAATGTAAATGGCAGGTACTCTGACTATTAATAGTAATTCAAATAGTTTGACTTTTAGTTTATATAGGTTTTAAAAATAAATCTGTATAAAAATAGATTAAATGTGATAATTTTATCTATAAATAGTATTATATATTTAGAAATATTCTTTCATTAATAAAAATGGTTACAAATTATTTAATTTTACATATTTTAAATACAATAATTAGCAATTTATTTTTAAGTGCATTGCAAAGCAGTTATAATAGTGATTTATTCCTATTAATTTTTTCATAAAACAATTTTATTAAGACATAATACTGTTTATAAATGGTGTTGGCACCAACAGAAAGAAAAAATATCATTTTTATTTTTCTTAACTATTAATTTAGAAACATTATGGTTTAAATTTTGACTATATTTTATTTGGAAAACCGATTTGATCGAAAATTCCCAAGCTTTTTATAAGAGAATTTGATTCGATTATAAATTTAGTTTTTGAAAATTGGGCTTTATTTGATAAAGGACTGATAAAAAAGTATAAATTATTTGAAAAAGGAGAAAGAATGAGGTTATTTAGATTTAGATTTAGTCTGGTATATAAATATTGTAAATAAATTCCCTTTAATGATAATGGAGACAGAGAAATATATTCAAAAACATATAATATTGGAGATATTATAAACCTTTTTTTAAAGAGATCAAAATCATTGGACAATTGTGGTTTTTTACACATAAAATATTTTAATCGTTAAAATCTAAAATAGGCTAAATGGAGGAAATTTCAAAGATATTTTTCTTGAAAACTAAAATATTATGAGTTATAGTAATATAAGTATGTTGTTTTATTGATTTACAGTAGATTTATATGCATCAAACTCTGCAAAATATCTCTTTTTGAGAATCTTTTTTTAGTATTTTAAGTGCAGAAATTTGAATTTATATTTCGTTAAAAGCATGCTTCGTCTCCGAATACTCCAGCTAATCCTTCATTAGCCTTTTTTTTCCTAACTTTCCCCTACATTTTTCTGGTTATATCAATATTCTTAGCTCTTATATAATAATGGAACTTTAATTCATCCATTCTCAATGACGATTTGGATATATGAAAGTTATTTAATGCTACACATATATCTATTAAAATCTCCAAAGTATCCAAGGATAACCTATAATTATTTCTCATAGCCTTAAGCAAATATTAAGTTTTCAGAAAAAGCTTTCGATTATTATCCTTTCATTGCAATCCACATAGTGTTCTGATCTGGTTCTTGCAAGAGTATTTATTTGTGAAAAAAAATTTATTTGTGGTTGGTTGAGAGAGACATTTGAGCCCCTTTTATCCCCTATCCTATTTGTTTTGTTTTTTTTGTTATTATACCCCTAAACTTTTAATCGAGCCCAACTTAACCTTTATCAGCCATAATTTACCACTATTTTTGACCCTTCTCATCTTGTGTTCTGTATACATTGTTTATTTTTATAAGAAATTCGTAATATTTTTGTTTTATTCTTCAGAAAACTGAAATAACATGAATTTAACCTTCAGCCATGAGGATAATTAATGCACACCTTTCCTCTGGTGCCACAGAACCCCTCCCTTCTTTTTTTAGAAAATAAGTGATTACGGATTAGATTATTTTACACCCTGTAGAAGCCCATTATTTCTATTTATATAAAAAAACTGTAAATTCTATGAAAATGAAAACCTTTTTTTTTTATTAAGTACTATATATTGAGAAGCCTGTAGATAATTTTTTATTGGACATAAATCTATTTTTAATTTAGAATCTCTGATTATTTCTTCTATGGATCTAATCTAATTACAAACTGATGGGGCTGACAAATTGAAAGCCCTGCTTAATTTTTGGAATTTAAAATAGTGGTTTAAATGAGTCAATAGGGTAATATTTTTATCTTTAACCGCGTATTTAAATATTATAACCCTTATATTTTCAACCATTTTGGAATTTAATTCGCAAAATGAATTATTTCATTGAATTTTAATGTGTTGAATCAAGTTAAGAAATAAATTAAATTGATGTTTTTAAATAGGATATTAAAAAATTCGGGCTCAAATTATTGATTATCACTGATATATTCACTGGGCAATGCGGACAGAACCAATATTTTTGGATTCATTATCTTGAGTTGCCATATCTGTATTTTTCGATATTTTAAAAAAACCTAATCAACTTTTTATTAAAAAATATGGAAAAAATGGTAATTTTTAATTTCGAAAAGTGGATTTTTTTATTTGGATATATATAAAAACTATAAAAAACCAGTATTAAACTGTGATTAAAAGCAGTTAAGATTTTTTTTTTGATTCGATAAAAAGTTGTCTAATTAATAATTAATATTAAAAAAATACATTTTATCCATATTTACAGTTTTATTATTGTTATTAATCTTTACTTTAATTATTTAATAATTAAACTATAAATAAAAATTTATAATATCGGGAAATGGATAAAAATATAATACCAGTCTTTGCTATTATTCACATCTTAAAAAAACTATACTCTGTATTTTGTTAACATGTAAAATGACGAAATCATAATAAAAACGTAAATGGAAGGATGTATTTTCTGATTTGATTTCTCTAATAAGACCGATAATAAACCGTTTTTTTTTTCACAAATTCCAGATTAATTGGATAAATTCTGTTTAATATATGGTAAATAATTGATACATATTTATATAAATCAATAAATACTCTAGCTATTTAAACCATAAGATATGAATTTTTTTATTCAACAAATAATAAATAAATTTTTTTTCAGATTTATCTTAAAACCACTTGAAAATTTTGATAGCTAATAATTCATATTATTAATTATAAAACAGGTGCTAATTAAATGTTTTCAAATAAAATGATATTTTCAAGCAAATAGGTTCTTAAAGTGGAATCAAAACGACATTAAAAATCATTTTAAGCTTTTAATTTATAAAAAAAAACCTATTTGATGAAGGTATAAGACTAAATTATCTAAAAATTATTTCATAGACTATACGCTTTAAATCCACATAAATTTAATTTTAACCCAATAGAATATGATCTTATTAATTAGAAATTTTTCATAATAGGGGATGAAGACTCAAATAAATAATTCAAGATATGTATTTGAAATATAATAATAAAAATCAGTATTTTTCTTGAAATTTTCTTAATTCAATTATATCAGTTGTTTCAAAATAACTACTTCTATTAATAAATAACTCTTAGATTTAATAAAACCCCAATAAACAATAGACTTTTATTTTTTTAATAGGATATAATCATAAATGATAAAGATTCGAACTTTATTAATCGCAAAATAATTGATTAGGTAAATTTTAATTATAAATTAATTAGTGCATGGCATATTTTTTAATTTGTTTAAAATATGATTTACCCAATATTCAATACGATATAACTCAAAAAATTACTTTTTCAAAATCTTTTATTAGTCAAAAAAGTACAATTTCTATAATTTTCATAATACAAAATAAATCGCAGTTAACAATAGGTTATTTTTAATGAGTTTATTTTAATTTTATGATTAAAAACTTAAATAATAATATATAAATGGTTCATTTACTCAGAGATATATTTTTCGGGATAATATTAGGTTATCGCCATTTTAAGCTTTGAATTTAAAAAATTAATTTTGAATATTTACAAGATAATGTTCTTTTTTAAATACTAATAAATATTTTTGCAATTTCTGTGCGTCAAGAAATCGAAAAAAATCTGAATTTTTCTTTCCAATTATTTATTACCCTTTTAATTTTCAGAAATGATATCCCAATTATGTGATCAGCTAGATATATCCATGAAAGGTAATAGTTACTCAATTTTTTCTTTAGGTAAGCACTGGTGAAATTTCCATCCGGTTTTTTCTCGGAAATTATAATTTAATTTTTCCCACGATCATTCCGAAATTCTTGACAGAAAATTTCTCATTCAGACTAAATAAGACTATTTTTATCTTATACCGGATTTTTCAAATTAAAATTAAAATTCATAACTACATCATCTAATATATTAATACTTATTTTAATAAATTCATTTATTATGTGCGTTTTCCGGTTTATACACTTGCTTTTTTATAGTAAGATTAAATCTTTATAAAGAAAATCTTATCATTAGGCCAAATAAATTTGCAATTTTATACCATCCTGGATTTATTTTATGAAATCTTTTTCAAACTTCATAATTTTTTATAAATTTCACTAAAGTTAGGCCAAATCTTTTTTATTATTTGAAACAAATATTTGAGCTTATTTCAGGGATTTAACATCTGTTGAAAGTTTAAGTTGTTAAAAAGCTTTATTTGAACTGTCCAAAATAAGATATAACGTTATTTTAAATTTTTCTATACAAATGTGAACGACTATTAATCCTTTTTCTAGTTATATTAAAGATAAATAACGCCTTTTTTTTGATATTTCAAGTCCGATATTAAATATTTGGAATCAAAAAATAAACCAAGAAGGGATTGAAATTCTTTAATTTCATTTAAAATCTAAAATTAAATTTTCTAACTTAATTTCGGACTATAGCTATCACTACTGGGTTTAGCTTCTAATATAAATCGGTTATACCAACCACCACAATAGGATGTATAGTATTAATTAAAGTTTATGTAGAGTCAATAAGAATACTTTTTGATTTGCAAGAATTTTTAAAAAGCATATCAGCTGTTTTAAAATTTTTGGATTCATCTTGGAAATTTTTAAAAATAAAATTAAAACATAAAAACATAAATTTAAAAATTCATTTATGAATGGTAAAATTCTATTTCTTACATCTCAAAAACTTTATTAGGTTCGTCTTTCGAATATTTAATACTTTTTATTAATACTTTGAAATCTTTTATTTTCATTTTTCTACTGTAATTTTCATCATTCCTTCCAATAGTATTTATATTATATAGTTTGATTTTTAAGGAGTTAGTTTTATCCCCTCTTTTATCAGATTTTTGTTTATTCTCTACTTCCTTGTTAATAGGTTTTATATTTATTCTAAATCAACTTTCTTATAATCATTTACAGTTATTATTATTTTACAATCTTTTGATTTCTCATTTGAGCCGAAATAAACTGAAATAATAAAATTTAAGACATCAAATTTTATTCTCGCAGTGCAAATCGAATTGCAACAACTTATACATTATTATTATATTATCAGATAAAAGTCTTTAAAAGCTCTGCTAGATCTTATTACCTATTTTCCAAGGATAACTTCCTATCCAGATATTTGAAAATTATCAATATATTTCCGATATTTTTCATTTTTTTAGATTTTTTTTTTGAATATAATATCTATGAGTTTAAATTTCTTTAAAATTATCATTTAAATGATGTAAAATTAGTTGGAGAATTCTTTAACAATGTAATGTTGCATCATTTAAAATATTATTAACGTATATAAAACCATCAATTTACATGAGTTAATTTTTTTGTTTATTATTACTTATTTCTTAAAAAAAATTTATTGCAGTAGCACCCCACCTAAGTGAGCAAATTGAATCCAGATTAAAAAAGTGCACTTAAGTGGGGTACTACTGCAATCCAATAATTTTTTCTATTTTATGATTTTTATTCAATTGAATCATTAAATTTTATCAGATATTATTGAATATCAAAAATCACATTTTAATTATTGGAATCCAAACGGGATGCGAAATTAAATGGGGTGTTACTGTAGTCGAAAAGATGGTTTGTGAATATTTATATAATTTTTTGTATTGAAGACTAACTTTTTTATTTTTATGAGAATAAAAATAACCAGCATAATGAACACTTATAGGTAGTAATAACAACCATTATACAAAACATTGTTGGTAAATTTACTATTGATTGCGTATTGCAATATACTAATTATTTCAGCCTCAAATTACTTAAAAGATATTCTTGGTTATTTTATTGGATGTCTTTTTATTGCTATTTATGTTAGTAATTTCTTCTACCAAAAGGCTATTTTTGGTAATTTTACATACTTTAAAAATTAGTTTTTAAATGGGTGTAAAAAAAGCAATTTTATGCTCATAAATAAAATCATCTTGAAAATTGTCATTAAGATTACATTAAAATAGTATTTATTATTTTGGAGAACAAAAAACGCCTTGGTTTGAATGCCAAGAAGTTTTACATAAATTAACCAATAATTAATTGGAAAGTTAGGAAAGACTAAAATTATAATAATTTCAATCATCAATAATTGCGATTTATAAGATTAATGATTAATCACATAATGGCGTTTATAATGTTTACAATAACTCTAGTGAATTTCAAATTTTTATAACATAATTTCCTCTCTATTATTCTCAATAAAAGAATTGGGAATTCAGCCTTTTTATAAATATTTTTATATTTGCAATTGAGTTCATGTATATAAAATAACCAATTCATATTTTTTTTATTCTTGTTTGAGATCTACATTAATATTTCAAAATATCTATATATATTCCATATAATGAAAAAAACTCATTGAGGGTGAAAAAAACAATGAATATAATATTCTAAATTACCTGAAAATATATTCAATATTGCATTTTAGATTACATAATTATAAGGTCTATCCATACTTTTATAGTGCTGTAAGATTATTTTTCAGGTTTCCAGATTGTTAATAAGTTGATTTCCTATTTGAAATATGTTCTAACTAGCTTCCAGATTTTCTCAGAAAACGTCTATATTTCTAGGAAATCATCAGGGGTTTATATATATCCTTAAAAACAGAGATTTTTTGTTTTATTAGATTTTTAATTTAATTATCATTATATATATATACATATTCCAAATAAAATTACATTAGTTTTAATATAAGATATAACTCGCCACTTTATTATTTATTCGATAGTTTGATATATTTTCGTCTCTAAAAACTCTAAAATCCATAAAAATATCAGAGATAAATACATTTATGTGGTTTATGAGCATAATTATTTTACCTTTCAAATTAAAAAAACCAAAATCAATATATATATATTTACTATCGATAGTTTTCTGTGGTGAGTTTAGCGATTGGATAACCTTTGGATGGAGATTATAGAGAATCTTTATATCGAATAAGGTTTTATACAGTCAAATAGCACATTCTGATACATCTTCAGTACAAAAATATAGTTATAAGAAATCAGGTAGATCTCTGGATCAATTATTAGTTTTTATGGAAGCAAAAAAACCAATCCAACATCCTGACTGTTTAACTATTTTTATTAATCCTGTTATAATAAGACTCTAATTAGGAGCTTAATAGTTCCAATTAATCACTGAATGAAACCTCAGTCATACAACTACTTGAATTAATGACAAGGGTATCTTATGGTTGGTATATTTTGCTCTTTTATTGTATGTAAACAGCTCGTATCCCTGTAAACCAGCTTAATTTAGTCACGATAACATTCTTCAAAAAAAAATAAAAACTTTACATTTTATTGTATATTTTATTAGAGATTATTATCAAATTTTAAAAAAAAATCCCTCATTGAATAATTATAAAAATCCACTAAAATTAAAGAAACTTCATTTAAAAAAGAAAAATATTAATATATTATGGAATTATAAAATTGATTTTTTTTAAAGAAAAAAAAGACATCCAGTTCGAAAATTTGATGAAATTTACGCATTAGGGTCCAAAAATTATTGTTTTTTGAAGAACACTAAACATAGAATCAGTTTCCATAAAACCCGAGGTTTATATTTGCTTCAGATAAATAAAATTTTAAAGCTGACAAATCCTAGATATTATATGAATAAATATGACAATATTTAGAAATGATAAAGTTATTTAATTAAAAATGTGCTGAGTTTATATATGCTTTTTTCGAATACAGTATTACCCCGCTTAAGTGCGCGCTGTCTTAAATGCGAACCCGGTTAAATTTTGATAATGCAATTAAAAATTTTGAGAATGAAAATTTTGTTGATTATTTAAAAAATTTGATTGGAGCTAAAATCATCAAAGATAAAGATATTGGATTCTATCAATAAACTTGATTCAATTCTTTCAATTATCAGCCAAAATTTTTTATTATTGATTATTGATTATTAATTATTAATTATTGATTATTGATTATTGATTATTGATTATTGATTATTGATTATTGATTATTGATTATTGATTATTGATTATTGATTATTGATTATTGATTATTGATTATTGATTATTGATTATTGATTATTGATTATTGATTATTGATTATTGATTATTGATTATTGATTATTGATTATTGATTATTGATTATTGATTATTGATTATTGATTATTGATTATTGATTATTGATTATTGATTATTGATTATTGATTATTGATTATTGATTATTGATTATTGATTATTGAT
>LSSL01000645.1:11360-33445 GCA_001953115.1 Smittium mucronatum | reverse complement strand
TTCTAATAAATATAGAGGGTGTAATTGCGCCGCCTTTAGTCAAATTTTACTAATAAATCTTTTTTTTATTTACTTTTTTTTTTGTCATAAAAAAAAAGGTTATGATATCAAATATTTAATTAATTTATATAATTTTCTACACATCTTTTTTTTCCAAAAAAAAAGAGATTTTTTTGCAATAAAAATACAAAATAAAAAATAATTTTAATCAATATCGATCATTATTCCAATAATCTCGATATATTAAACACTATTTTTTACGCTTTTTTTTTTTCTTTTTTTTTACAAGTTTAAAAGTTATCTATTCTTTCATAAATTAATTGAGATTTTTTATTTAATTTCTCAGTGTTCATATAATTTTTATCCCACGTTAAACAAAAGTAATTTTCCAGTATCTATTTAAGTAATTTTTATAGATTAAAAGATTCTTAGAAAGTATATTCTGAAAATTAAAGCCTTATTATTAAGTCCGCATAGTTTTTTAAATATAAATTATCTTTCCTATTAATTGGAATTATTTCAGTTTATTATTCTATCAAGAAATTTATTATTTTATTAATAAATCCATATCAAATTTTAATTTAAATTAATTTTTTCAATATTATAAATAAAAGTATTTCATTTAACTACTATTAATATTATCACTCACATAATCGATATAATCTGTAGCTAAAATACTCAAATTTGATATATTTTTTCTAATTCAACCCTAAATTACATTTCTAAGAAGAAATATTTGATTTATAAATAAATAAAATAAATAAATATTTCTCAAATGTTTAAATTTCTCAGTTTCAAAATTTTCAAGTTCATTTTAATCATAAACATAAACCAGAATCTGATCACTTCTATGGCCTAAATATGGGATTTTACATTTATTTTAATTTTCAGCTATTCTTTGATTACTTTTAGCATATTTAATAAATAATTATTTTTTTATCGTCTTCTATTTATTCTAACCATTATCAATATACTTATAACTTTTTTAAAACTTTAGAAGGGGTATTTAATTATTTTTTAATTTCTAAAAAGAAATTTTAGATTCTATCATCAAATATTTCTTTATGAATTAGTTTGTAACACACTCATGATATTCTATTGATTAGTCCAAAATAAACCTCAATAATTAGTGATTTCACTTTTTTGTTTAAAAATTATTTTTTTAGCCAAATATTTTTATTCATTGAACTTATTTTTTAAAGAAATTAAATCCCATTAAAGTTTTTTCTATATTTGATTACGTAAATAAGCAATATCTGAAACTCATTTTACTCATTATTATTTTATCAATCAGCCTTTGAAAAAAAAAATTCGAAGGAAATTTTTTAGTTTTTTTTTTGAGAATTTCCAAAAATTTAGGCGTATTATAAAGATATTTACTGTTTTATAAATTTTATAAGAAATTTAAAAGATTAATATATTGAAAATATTTTATTATTTTATTTTTTGAACTTTAGATACCTCTTTGTTTCAAATTATTTTTCCAATATTTTTAAATGGAGCATATATGTTTTTTGTGTAGATTTGACTCCCTTTCCCACTTAAATTTGATTTTTTGGCGTTAATTTTGATCATAAATAATCTTGATCAAAAATTTTATTGTATTTAATAGAAAAGTTGGGCTTTCGATGATCATATAAAATTAAAATAATACAATTCGGATTTAATTTTTTAATAAATACATTATTCTTATCAAATATTAATTGATGATTTAACCTCTTAGATTTATTTTTAAAACTTATTGTATCATAAAGATATATACTAATTTTTTCCAAATTAATTAATTAAAAGAATGCCGCAATATATAGATAATTGATTTCAAATTATAATGTATTCTCCAAATTATATACTCTATTTTTCATCTTTATACCCAATCAAATCTTTTACTTTTTATGCTATGATTATTTATTCTAATTTTTATATTTAACCATTATAACACGTCTTTAATTTTTTTAAATGGGAAATTTTAATAATTAATTTGGTTAATCTCTTATTTTTATATAAAAAAACAAAATTCATTTTAAAATTAAATTTAGTGTTATAACACTGCGTTTTTTTAACAGAATATCAGTTTTAAATTAAATTTAATGGTAATACTAAATTATATTTTTTTTTTTGTTAATTTATCCCTGAGATATCTTGATTATTCTCTCATTATGAAATATATGATATCTCATTTATACCGTTTCACTCACTCACTTGATATGCTGTATCGGAAATTTAAATTCAATCCATTCATTTTTAAATATAAAATTAATTCATTCCTTATATGTTAAATTATGAAAAAAAAAACAGTTTTTATATTTATCTGAATTTTATTGTTTTGCTTTAAAGAAGTTTTTATCTCAAATATTCAAGTTATTTTAATTGTAAATAAGCTTTGTAAAAATTATAGGAATTTAAATTGTAAAAATAATCTAAAATCAAATCTATACTTCTAAAAAAAACCAAAGAAATAATACTGAATTAGAATAAATTTATATTGCATCATTTTTACCTCGAAAATTTAGAGTCAGAAAAAAATTTAAATTCATTTTCGCGTCTTAATATAATTATAATGATAATATATATATATATATATCAAAATATTACAGTAGAATTTCCTGTAATGGAATTATATATTATTAAATCTATGTGGCTTATATAAATGCTCGACTCAATAGATTGTGTTTTTTTTGAAGAAAATAGCAAAAGATCTACAATAAATATTAATGATAAAAAAAATTGAAATTAAATTCAAGAGATTAGGTTATTAATTAACACTTAATCAGATTAATCTATATTATAAAAAACAAAATTAATATAATTTTATTGAAATTTTATTTTTTTGATTGAAGAACAGATTTTCAGAATTAAACTCTACAATAATTTTGTTTGAAATTACATGGGATTAAAGTGGTAGACGCGCATTTTCATCCTAGGTTAAGCTAAGCCTCATTTATGGTAGTAAAGTCTTAGCAATTTTGAAGGTTGTTTTAGTTACTGTATAGTTTAATGATATAGTCCAGTTAGTTTTTCGTTAGTTTTTGAATATAATTATTTTTATATTCTTCACTTTTTTTTTACCAGTATTTGGTAAGGTTTATTTCAGTTATTATTTTAGTAGTTTCTTGGGCTGGGATCATTACCAGGTAGTCCGGTTTAATAGTTTAGTTACTTTATATTTTTTCTCACTTAGTGAAGGAATTAGCTTAGATAGTGCTATTGGCATGGTTATGCGCAACTATGAGTTGTTCGAGTCCGGTAATTATCCTTAAGGATTTGACCCTAGAGGTTGAAGTTTGGAGAGAGGTGGCAAAAGATAGAAGTAGTGATGCTTTGGTATCCTTATCTAATGAAGTAACCGCGCTGGGCGATGACTTAGACACATCGGTCGACTTGGCGGGAAAGCCAGTTATGGAATATCTTGTATCTTCTTTACTGAAGCTTTCGTTAAGTTCCAGTCTTAAACCCTCGGTAAGTTTTCGCCTATTATCCCTACCATGGGGGCTGTACAAACACTTAGTGTTTCAGGTACATAGAGCAACGGGATAATTTTGTATATGCGTAGTAATGGAGAAATATCTGCTTTAAATTCTTCTCTGGTTGAATGTGATTGATGAGCTAGCAATAGTTTTGAAGCGATGATTTGTACCAGTTTAACTGGTATAAAAAATTCGCTTCCGACATGATCAAAATAAAAGCTAAAAGATCAAATTTACTGTGAAATCAAATCTATATATAATATAGATATATATATACAAGGTTTTTGAGGTTTGAGGAAATTTTTTGCTATTATTTAGTTCTATAATTTTTTTAATAAAATATGAAAAAATCGATTCAATTAATATTATTTTCATTATATCTTGGAGAAAAGTATAGCTAAATGAATGGTATTAAAATTATTTTAAAAAGATTAAATACAATATAGTACATATTCATTAAATAATCTTTTTATCTCAAAAATTTAAACTGATATAAAATTATGAAAATTGATACAAAATTATTTAAAATAATACAAAATACATCATTAGACACAAAATCAAGAAATTATAGTGATTTCCTCCAGAAAAATTATAATAAATAATAAAAAAACTTTTGGTTTTTTTTTATTGTGCATAATTGCTGAATTTGATTCTATTGGAAAAAAAATTTCAAAATAATATATGAATTTTATAAAGAAAATCCCGATTAGGATTAAATATTACGATGGCTATTTTTTGTTCTAACCTACCAGAAAAAAGTGAAAAAAAAAAAGTTGTATTTTAATATTAAGTCGCTTCTTATTTTTTTTTTACTTCGCACTTAAAGTAAGTTTTCCCCAATTTATCATTTTTCCTTTGCTTTTTGTCTTTTTTTCGCTCTCTTCTCCCTTTGCTTCTTGCTTCTTGCTTCTTGATTACTTTTCTAATCTTATAATACTTAATACTAAGAGTAGATCCGATGCTAAAAATGTAAAAAATTTAACTAAGTTGAATTTTATAAATTAATTATAACATACCAAATTATTTAACTTTATTCATTTTAATTTTTTTAGAGTTAATCTTCAAATAAAGATACATCTCAAGTTGTATGTGCCTAATTCTTAAGACAAAAAAATAAAGCTCGGAAATTGCTAAATATTAAGTAAGCTATACTCTGTATATATTCTCATTTTATATAGTTTGGAAAAAGGTTTAGCTTTATCCGAATTTTTTACACTTATAGAAAGACAATTTTTATTAAATTTGGTCTCAAATAATATCAATTTTACATCCAATGGGTTACTATGCACCGCTAAATTATAAATTTAGACACAGTGAGCGAATTATTCATAAAAATGAAAGAAATTATTATATTATAAGATTTTAATTATTTTATATATCAAATAGACTTTTGGTTTTATTAAAGACATATTTCGCAGATATTTTGAATAAAAAATTCAGAAACCGTTATTAAATATTCTTAACTTCAATATATTTTAATGTGTAGATTTATTTTAAAATAGATCATGAAATATATGTTAAAAGAAAATCTTCGATGTATTGGCATATTATCAGCGTTGTGAGTAATTTTTTTTGATTTTTTTTCCCTCTTGCTATTTTTTAAATAAAAAAGTCAAGTTTATAACTGCAAAACCTCCACTGATTTTCAAAAAATGGTATAAGTACTAGATTTTTTATTTCTGAAAATTCATAACAGCTGCAGAAATATTTTTCCATGTTACTGCATTTATTCTAACAGTTAGCAAAAAAATATATTTGTGAACTTCTTTATACTCTAGAAAGCTGAGATAATCCGCTTTAATTTTTTTAATTGTTAATTGAGTCCTGTCTTTAGCTAGAAGTGAATCTGGAACTATTTATCCGACTCGTTTCATTGGTCAAAATCTTATAAAAATAAACTATTGATTCATTGTTGATAAAAAATTTTTTAATATAATTCGTCATATCGAATTATTTTTTCTTTTCTATACTTACATCGTATATTATATGCTTGCCCGAGTCTACAAATTCAGTTATGATTTTCTTTTTCCACCTTAATTGTGACTTTTTTATAGTTAAAATGAATCGCTTTAGACAATTTTTGGTACTT
Organism: Smittium mucronatum; assembly: GCA_001953115.1. NCBI lineage: Eukaryota > Fungi > Kickxellomycota > Harpellomycetes > Harpellales > Legeriomycetaceae > Smittium > Smittium mucronatum. The sequence continues at coordinate 27,892 of LSSL01000645.1, read as the reverse complement.
TTACTGGATAAATTACAGTCTTCAAACCAAGTATCATTAATTTGAATATAATTTTTATCAAATTAATCATACAGCTGATCTGCTCCGTAGATATTTGGAATTTGAGACAGAAACTAATTTAATACTATCGGAATTATCCTCTACTAATAGAAAGCTGTAAAAATTTTATGTCAGATAAAATTTTCTTTTTCATTTCTGAATCATAATATTTAAGTTTCTTCTCTATTTTTTTACAAAAATTGGCCCAAAAGTGCACTCTAGTGCAAAAAGAGCTAAGTATTTTTATCACACTTGTAATTTATGGAGATGAATATGCGATTAAATTTATTTGTTTGAATTAACATTCTTGAGATTCCATTTCTTTACAAAAACTGACTAATGCTCAGAATTATGTTTTATACGACTAATTTGATACAATATCAATCTCTGTAAGTACCAAAATTTCGTTTTTACCGCTTAAACAAATAACTATTACAGGGTTTCTGAGGCCAATAAGCCGATATTTGCGTGGATTTGAATATTTTGCGAATTTTTTAATAGACTTAAAAGATGCTTTGAACCAATAAAGATCTTTACATCACCTAAAATTTGTATATATATATATATATATATATGTATATATGTATATATGTAAAGTAAAATTGTAAGTATAACTTACCCGATTCAACCGAATAATTAAAAACATATTTTCTTTTAGGATCTTTGTTGAATATATCTATATATATATGTGTGTGTGTCTTTATTTAAATACTCATCGCTCAAGTTTTTTGTTATCCCTGAAATTTTTCGGTTCACCTAAAGTTACCAGTACTATATATATTTTTTTATTTGGAATTATATTATCTTTGGATGCCAAATTCTGTTTTATTTCTCACGGTCTGTTTACTCTCTCGTTGTTTATATAATTATAAAAATCTTATAATTTACCTCAGTGGTAATAGAATACAGTTTCTGTTATGATTAAAAACCCCATATATTTTATTTATCCCTATATCATATTTATTCGCTCTTGTAAAAGAGTACATAAAAGATATTTTTGCATTTTTGCAGCAGAAAATTGTTTTGAGATATCATTTCAGCTGTGTACTCGTTAAGATTCTCAATTTCGAGAAAATTCTTTGTTTTCAGTATCTAGGGTGCTAGGGCAGATATTCCCAATAATTCTCATAATTTTTTTATAAAACCCCCCCCCCTATGCACTAAATCTTTAATAAAGGAAATTTATTATTGGAAATTCTCGGAATGAATTATAATATAATCTCTTGTATTATCTTAATACTAGCCTTATATATTAGTTTATGAATGGAAAATGTAAATATTGATTTTTATACGTTTAAACCAATAAAATAAAATTGATAAATTATGCCCAATAGAAAAAAATCAAAACTTTTTGAATTTTTTTACATAATTTTGTCTGACCGAAATTGTCCTAATTGCTTGATTTTTTAATAATTTATTTATTTCGTGACATTTCACATAATTTTATATCAACTTTTATAAGTATGTATCCACTTATTTACTAGAAATCTTTTTATTATCGAATGATAAATATATAAATTACTTGGAATTAAAAAAATTCAAATCAGAAAATATTAAATTTATTCTAGGTTAAAAAATAAGACATGAATGATAGAAAAAATTTATTGCGAAATTTAGAATTTAAAAAAAATTAGTTTTGGATATACTTTCATTCATTTTAATAATATTTAAAATAAAAAATTCGATATAAAAAATTTAATATAAAACAGCAAAACATAGAGTATTTATCATTAAAAATTTATTTATTTTTTTTCAAAATTTTTAAAAAATAATCACAAATAAATAAATTCCTGATATATCAAGCATAATCGGAGTCGTTTTATAGTAAAAAATAAATCGAAAATTTTGAATTTTTTTTTTGAATTTTTATCCTTCCATTTTGTCTTAAATTTATTCATTTACATTCTTATAAAAAAAAATAAAAAATAGAAGGAATAATTTACATTATGGAAAAAAAAATTTTTTTTCCTGAAATTTTCATTAAATTTCTTAAAAATGAAAAAAATATTAATTTTTTCTATTTTTTCAAAAAATAATAGTTTAGCGACAATTATGGCAAAAATCAAATAGGGGAAAATATAAGACTAGCACCAATTTTATACTATTTCAGTTAAAGAATATGTACGTAAATTTTATAAAAATCTTAATCTAATGAAACTACTATAATTATTTTTGAAATTTTTATATTATAATACAAAATTAAACTATTTATTTCAAAATTAAAGGTACATATAAGCGAACTGTTAGTAAGAATTACTAATTATAAAAATAACTATTAGCCATTATTAATTATTAAAGACTATAAAAAATCAATTTTCAAATTTTAATTGCTGAATGGTTGGTAATATTAACACGCCATTTACTTCTTAACTCGGTAAAATAAATTTCTGAGTCCTTTCATAAAATTTTCTTGTCAAAAAAGAAAAAAATAATAATATTTAATATATTAAATATTTATATTCATTTTTTCAAATAAGAGATCAAATTAACTTAACTCTTTTTAGGATTATAAAAAAATACTGATTTGAAAAAAGATATGAAGAATTTTTTTTTTTATAAAACAGTTTTTATTTGCATCTATCTAATGGGAAATTCGAACAGTTTCATAAAATAAAAACAGATAAAAAAACAAGTAAAAATTGAAACCCCTTATTTTAATTTCGGAGTTCTTTAATTAGATGGTAAAGATTAATTTCTTAAGTAAAAAGGGCTTATTATAATTGATTATAAATTACATCTTCAAAAAAATATTGAAAATTTATTACTCAATAATTTTCTTCTGAATACGGGAATATTAATTTCATCTATTAGATATAAATATCACGTAATAAGTTTTAATTTGCTGATCTACCTATAATTTTTAAGAATTTTTTTATATCAACTCTTTACTAATTTAAAAATATATGAAATAATCTGTTTTTTTTTCTAATCACTTTTAATATTTTTAAAAAACCTCAATTTTTCCTAAAATTTTTTTACTTTTTGTAGAATAATACATAATTTATTCATTATTTTATCATTTTATTTACGTGAAATGTAATTAATGCTAAAGAAAGTATAAATATAGCATAAAGCAAAAAATAAGTATAATTTTTCGAAAATAAAGGCATTTTTTCAAAATTTTATATAAATTGAACTATAAGAGCTTGGCAAATTTTTTTAACACATCAACTAATTAATAGTGCTTCTTTATTAATTATAGGTATTGGTTTAATCTACTTCAAGCTTTACTCATCCGAATATTGTTTTAATATTAATCATATTGTATTTTTTATTTAATTCATTTTATTCTAACAGATCTTAATTATTTCTATCACTTCGAAAATTTTTCTTTTAATTAATTTCATAAAATAAATAAAATCTAATAGAAAGCAAATTTTATCCCTGATATCTTTCTAAAATTTTAGTATACAACTTAATTTTTATGTAAAATGCTATTATTCTAGGAATTTAACCCATTTATTGAATGAAATAATACCTAATTCTTTGTGTAAAGTTTATACAACACATTTTTTTAATTGTACAAAAATATATTACGGGTTTTTATTTTTAATTAAAAACCGTCTTGTTCGAATTTATCAGTTCCGAAATTTGAATTATGAATTTTCGCTCAAAATATATAATATATTTTTTTATGGATATCTCAAATATCTGATAACCTATATAATAACTAAAATAGTATTTTTAAGCTTAAAATTTGCATATACAACCTGTATTTTTGGCTAAAATTGCCAAATATTTAAATATATATAATATAAATTATGGATTTTCTGCAATCAATTAATCAGAAAAAATCGCATTTCTTCTATTCTCAAATAATTGTTTATGAGCTGAATTGGGTCGAATTTTACCCCTGTGTAAATAAAATATAGTATAAAATCGTTAATATATTAATAATTTATTTATCAAATAATTATGAATCCAATATTTTTAATTTCATTTTAAAAATGAATTAGAACTGGTATTTTTTTCACGGATATATTTGCGAATTTTTTTCTGGATTCATAATACTAATCATTTATTTTTTTGAATAATTGATGGATATTTAGTATTAAAATAAGTTATAGTTTCTTTAGCTTGTATACCCAAATCCTTCTTTCTGGTATTATAGTAAAAAAAAAGCTTGTGGAGTCAAAATAAGCTTAATAATTCTATTTTTACTGATTTAATACTGTATTAATATATTTTAAAAGAAAATCAAAATGTTTATAATCATTTTAATCCCTATATTGGTGCATCTATAGGGTTCTAAAAATATAAGAGTATAGTTTTAATCGCACGAGAAGTTTATTATTGCTATGTTAAATTTAAATAAACTAATAAATAACTAAAAAAAAACATAAAAATTATTTATTGACTATTTAATATAATAATATAAAATAAAAAATACAATGTAAATTCTGGTTATTTTTAATTTATATTATTTTTTAAAAATTTAAATTTGATAAAAACTCTTTTTTCGTTTCGGTTTTTCATTTAAATATATAAAAATAATTCTAATTTTTAGTGGTATGGTATGGTAAAAAATTCTTAACGTGAAACTCCCCATCAATATAGTTTATTTTTAAAAAAAATTATTTGTTTAATGTAGCTTTTGAATAAATTACATTTTGTAGTATGTGATATAAAAAAATTTATAACTCTTTTTTAACCGTTTATTTCTATAAATTTATTAAAATTAAAACGAAAAAAAGAAAAAACTGATACCATCCGAAAATTGGAATTTCTCCAACTTAAAATTTGAAATATATATATATGTATATATAAACGCGGAGAGAGCCCAAATATTTTTATTTCCTTCCCTTTTAAGATTATTTCCAGCCACTTCGACCATTTAAAACCGAATTCACTAACTGATAAATAAAAATCCGAATTTTTTTATCAGTACTATCATGAACTGAATATTTTTCTTCTATGATCTAACTTTAAAATTTCAATTTGAGTCTATCGTGTTCATATATCTTTTTCCGGCTGATTAATTTTAATTTGTATATATTAAGATTTTTCTAGGATGACAATTAAGTTGATAGATCTCTGTGCGGCACGGAAGTTGCCTAATTTTTACTTTTATAAGCACTGAAGGCACATTCTTAGATCAGAGTCACTTTAACATTATGTATAGCATCAGTATTTATTTTCCAACCCCGTGCCCAGATTTTTGCTTTTAATTGGTTATTTTTAATTTTTAACTTTATTTAGGCCCATTAAATCAAGTAATTCTCATTTTAATTATTTTTAAGTATGTTTTTTGATCAATATGGAGCCCCATGAGACCCATAGGAACTTTTTTGATGCTAGAGGATATATTTTTAAATGTAAATTAAATGATATATTGTTAAATATAAATTAAATGATATATTGTTAAATGTAAATTAAATGATATATATTAAATTAATTTATGTTATTTACTTTCAATATCAGTTTTGATTAGATTAAACAATTATATAGCTTTAAATTCGTTTCTAATTATATAAATTACAGTCTTTTAAATAAAATCAATGATGCATAGATAAAACTTGTGTAAATTTTTTTATATGAAGCCTCAGCTTTACAGAAAATTTCAACAGTTATCCACTATTCAAATCTTACCCAAACTAGAAATAAGATAACAACCACTAAAATATACCCAATACATCATTTCTTTAGCACTAAAAATCTACGCTTGTACTAAAAAAAATGTTATATTTTAATAATGTTTTCAAAAAAAAAAATTTCAATACCTAAAAATACTCGTAAAACCCAAAGCAAAATTCATATACGTAATTGGAAGGATTAAATTATAACAAATGAGGAAAAAAACTGCAGGAATTCTGAAATATTTTACATTTACCCATATTATCCAGTAATGATAATTTTATCAAAAAACGATTTTTTCTGCTTTTTTTTGAACATAATTTCAAAAATACTCTGAAATTTCAGAAAAAATATCTTAGAAAAAATTTTTTTTTGAATTTTTTGGATTTTTAAATATTTTTAAAATACATAAATACTGATGAGTTGATTTTTATTTACTGCATTCTGAAAAAGATATCTTGAATTAGAGGCATTTAATTTGGGTAAGAAATCTCGCTTAACTGCTAAACACATTTGCAAGATATCAATTTCATAAATAAATTCAATTCCATTTATTTTATTATTTGCGCATCTGTGTATTAGAAAAAAAATTTCACAAGATAAAAACTTGAGGATTAAAAATAGAACGGTTTGAGGTAATTTTATTAAGTTAAAGTTTGATCATTTTTTCAAATTAATAAGTTTTTATTAATTAATTTTTTAAAAATGTTACCATTGTTATTTTTTTATTTATTCCTTGGTTTTTTTTTATTTAAGATATATATTCAGGAAAATTCATTTTTGGGTTATGTAGAGGAAAATAGAAAAAATAAAATCAATGAAAAATTTTCTGACCTAAAATTTGCAGCAAACAATAACTTCAAACTTGGCATATTTTCTTATATTAAGAGCAAAAAATACAGGTTTTTTTGTTAGTATCTTTAAAAAAATGAACTAATCGAGGAAAATATTGATTTTATGAAAAAAAATTGTTCTTTTTTATAATTCTTGGTCTAGCTCTTTTTAATTCTACTCGAAATTGGTCTATTGAATAAATAAGGCTTAATTTTTTTTTAGATATCAATAAAAGTGTACACACTTTTAATTTTTCTATGAAGTTCAAAATGAAAAATTATTTTATTTTTATTAAAAATCTGAGCTATTAATTTTAATAAATTAAATGCTTCACAAAATAGTTTTATATTACATTTAAACTTTAAAAATAGGATTTCCTCATTTAGCTATCGCATTCTTTGAAAGATTAAAATATTTTTTGTACATAGTAAAATAATTATATCCATTAGAATAGTAAATGAAGATGGTTTCCCAAACACCTTCTCCTAATATAATTAAAAATTTGTGTATTTTGGACTACACGTTTTTGGGTTTTTTTATTTCTAGATATATATTTCGGTGAATCTATAAAAATTTTAGATTGTTTCGATTATAATTAAATTTACAAGAAAAAATTATATCTTAAAACGGAAAGATCAACCGTTTTTGGATTATTGTTAGTTCTTGAAGAAAATACTTGGTATTTACCATGATAATTTTTATTATTTTCATCCGATTTTGGTTTAATCTGCCATAATATCGTAAACTAAAGAGAATTCGTTAACTTTCTCAAAAGTAAGTGCCAAAATAAAGCAGAAATCTCATCCCTATTAATATTCTAATTATTTTTGTGATTTTTTTTATTTTAATCTCAAAGCAGTTTTGACGAATTTTTAACATCTGACAGAATATTTATCCATGAATGTGCCCAGAAATCCGTCTTTTTATTTTTAAGAAGAATTGTGAGTAGAATTTTTTTGTTTGCGAAGCGGATTCAGATACAATATTTGACATATTGAAGCTATATTTCTGATAATCTAGCATATTATTTATTTTTTCCCAAACCAATAATGTAATTTTTTGTTTTTCCCGAAATTATCAAACTAAACTATTTGCAGCTATTGCATATTTTAACCACCATTGATGAGCAAATCATATATATTATTTGTAAAAATAATAAATGTGAAAGTATTCGCATTTCAAAAAATCACATAAAAATAATTTTAATATAGCCAATATTTTGACCAGTTTTTAATATTATTAGAATTAGGAACACCCGGACTCTCTTCTCTTTTCAAGAGGGTTTTCTTGAAAATATTCTATAACTTGTTTTAAGTCACTTTTACTATCATTACTTTTTTAATTTTTTAATACTATTTATTAATAGGTATATATTTTTCCAACACCAGCACCATCCGCTCTTAAACGTTTAATGATTTTATATGGGATTCTATATATATTATTAAAAGGTTATTTTAATATTTTAGAGTTTTATACATAATATTATTTTCTTTGGTGTAAGTAATTGTGTTATCAGGACAAATATGTGCCAATTTCGTTTGTTAGTGGAAATATTCTATTTAATTAAAGCTTTACAGTCATTAGTTATTTTTTTGTATAAATAGTATTACATAACCGAACATTGTTTCAAAAAAAAAATTCAGAAAATTTTCCATTTTTGGCACTTTATTATGGTTTCGAGAGAAATTTTTTAGTAAGATCCAGTTTCTAATAGTGCTCTTTGAAATAAGAGCGAATATATTTTAAAGCTTCTTAAGATAAACTCTGAATCATTTCGTGACTGAGTTAACCAGAGGAAAAAAAATTGCGAATAGATATTAAATATTAAGTATTATCAACGAAGATTTTAATGGTAAATAGTCCAATATAACATACAAAGGGTGAATAAACTCTAAAATAAGCACAATTTTTTTTGAAAAATAGCAAAATAAACAAAAAAATAAATCTTCCACGAAAATTTAAGTTATAAGATTTTTTTTAAAACAAAATGAGAATATTTTCAATAATAATAATAATAATATTACAGCGGTGGAAAATGGTTTTTTATGAAATTTAGTGATTGGTATCATATTTCGATTTTGTTGGCTAATATTTCAGTTAAGATAATAATTTGCTGTATAAAATTTAACCAGAATAACTTTTTTGCAACACTAAGTATACTGATAAATTATTTGTAAAATCAAATTCCATACAATAAAGACAAAAAGTTTACAAGCAAATATTACAAGCAAATATTACAAATAAGAAAACTTTGATCCAGCCAGGACTCGAACCTGGAATCTCTTGATTCGTAGTCAAGCGCCTTGTCCATTGGGCCACAGGACCTAATTCTGGAGAACCAGGGTATCGATCCCTGTACCTCTCACATGCTAAGCGAGCGCTCTACCATTTGAGCTAGATCCCCTAAATTGATTAGAGTGGGATTTGAACCCACGCCCCCGAAGAGACCGCGGCCTTAACGCGGCGCCTTAGACCAACTCGGCCATCTAACCAATTAGAACCTGACGCGAGGGTCGAACTCGCAACCTTCTGATTAGAAGTCAGATGCGCTATCCAATTGCGCCAGCCAGGCTATGCCTTCTACCAGAATCGAACTGGTGGCCTTCTGCTTACTAGGCAGACGCTCTGCCATCTGAGCCAAGAAGGCATGTTCGCCGCCCATAATTTTACGTATTTACAGCAAATGCACTATTTCCAATGTGACTTTTTCATAATATTGTATCGACACGATCTCATTTCTCATTACCGAAAATCGTCTTCCGATTTCCAATAAAATCTAAAAAATCTCCTCAAATCGCATTGGTTAATAAGAGGAACCGAAAGCATCTACAATATTTCTTCCTACTTTAGCTAATGTATAAGCATCATTTCAAGGTACTATTAATATGATATAAATTTTTAAGCGAAAAGATTAATTATCATAGTTATATTAAATGCTAAAACAAATTTAAATAAAATCGATTAAAACTGTTTGTTAATGGTGATAAATGCGTTGGTTAATCGCATCGATCAGATCCCAAAATTATAATAATTCTGTTATTAAACAACTAATATGTCATTGATAGGTTGTGTAATCGATCCGAATTGAAAGAACTAAATGTTTATCCAAGACCAATAGCAATTTAGTTTTTTACTTTATTTTTTGCAAATCCAAAAAATTTTCTGCTTATCAAGAGTTTATTTTATACAAAGCAAATTCTAATAGAAATTCAGCTTAGTAGTTTACCATATCCTTGTTAGCACTATTATTTCCTTTATCATTATCTATAATTTATATGTTTTTTCACCATATAAACTCATTTTAAAATTTAATTATGAAACACGCAACAAGATTTTGAAAAAAGACTATGGGAATCTCATTTTTACTTTTAAAATTTATTATAAATAACAAATTAGCTTTATTAAAAATAAAATTACCCTAAAATATTAATAAAAGCTTTAACGTAAACTGGTACTAGATATAGAATACAATTAACATAATATTTGAATAAATTTAAACTGACACACCTGATAAAATTTATAATTTCAGCTAAACTAAAACAATCTGAAAATTACACCTATATTTTACTATCAAATTAAGCCATAATTTAAACTTACATCTAGGTAAAGAAACGGTACTATCATTTGGTTGGTCAAAATAAAGTTATATCAAGAATAATATTATGAAAAATTATGTGCATTTCAGCATATACGCTTGCTTGTTTAAAAAAATTTCATCAAATAGCAGTGAACCCCTTGATTTTAATTATTTTTTTCTATCGTTTGGGCTTATGCACCAATTATTTAGTGTTGTTATTATTGTTATTAAATTCAATATCTTTAAAATTTACTCTTTTTAATTTAGTAAAATTATTTAATTTTAATAAAGATGCGAACAGAATATAATAAATTAGGAAATATTATCCCTTTTAATTGATTTCCGTGGAAGTAATACTAAAAAAAATCCCTTTGATTTTTTATTACAAGTTGGTCAAAAATATTTCAAAAAAATATGTTAAATTATGAAATTACTACATTCAAAATTTAAATACACAATCAATATATGTTTTTTTGATATTTTAAAACGGCCCTGTAATTTTATAAAGATTTTCTATATTACTTCTAACAAAATCAATAAAAGATATGGAATTTATGCTAGTATTAGCTAAGCTAGGCCTAAAAAATTCTGCTAAATAATTCATAAATAGTACAATAGTATAAATATTAATGCTATTTTTTTTCTATTTTATGGGGCTTTACAGGCGTATAAAATATTAATTTTACCTCTTTATTATCGCCAATATCACCTTCAATATTTAAATAACTGTTTAATATCGAATAATTTATAAAATAAGACACATATATGCGTTAAAAAAGCATTTTATAAATACTGTAATTACATTTTTTGTGATTATATTATTTAGCTTCATTGAAAATTTCAGTATTTTTTTTATAAATACACTAGAATAATTTTTAAAAGACAAGCTCTATTTGAAAATTTATTAAATTATTAGAAATATTTTTTGGGAATATTTTTATCAATAAAATTACTTAAAATTTTCTGAGACTATTTTCTGTTTAAAAGATCTATTAAATTTATTTAATAAAGCTTTGAAGACATTTCCCAATATGAATAAAAGAATTTTATAATTATGACGTTTATTATTTATATTTGAAAATTATTGAATACATATATCCATATATTGTTTTATCGGCGAATTTTGAAAATCAGAACGCATTTTCCAACAGAACATATCTGAATAAAAAAAATTAGAAAGATAATTCTTCTCCTCAAAAGTTTTTTAAAAAGTGAGAGATGCTGTAATTTTAAATCAAATAAAATTTATTTGGTTAAAATTGCACATTTTTACTAATAGTGGTATTATTTTTTTACATATTCGAAAAAATTTGAAGATATTTAGATAATTTTTTATAAAAAACCAATTAAATTTTAATTAATCATCTGCATTCCACTTTTTATTTTTTTAATAGAAGGTTTCTTTAATTTTTCACTTTTATTTTTATTATAAAATAGTATAGAAACGTTTTTTATTGTTTTTATTTCATATAAAACTTTAAAAAAAACAACTCTTACATTATATCAATCAGACATTAATAATAAATGTTGTGAAAAAATTTCTTGGTATTTTTCAGAATAATATTTATTTTTTTGTGTGAAACTATTATAAAATACATTTAATTTAAAAATAAAAAATAAAATTTTTGATCTATTATTATTTTTCTATGCGAATTCTTATTTGTTAAAAAAAATTTAAATATGTATTTATAATTATTGTGAATTTTATACTATAAATCCGGGGAAAAAAATCCACTAATACAATTTTTTGCAATTTTGACCTAAAAATTACAAATATTCTAAATTAAAACTCCTCTTTAGCGAAAATATGGATCAAATTAAAGGTTTTGGAACCACAATAAACATTAATTGGTGGCGTTTTTCTGATAAAAGAAGTAAAAATTTACATCCCTTTTATCATTTAGATTCATTTTTCAACTTTAAGCCTAATTATTGAAAAAAATTAACATGTTTGAAAAATGTATATTTAGTTTATGAACGCTTTTCTTTTAAGAAAAAATCGTTGAATAAATCTGCAAATTCTTAACAAGAAAAGTTACTCACTTTTTCTTTTTAGAGTCCCTAGCTTTGATGATTTGTAGTGTTATTTATATCGGACTTTATTATATTTCAAAACACTGTTTCCATCTTCTCTTAGTTAGTGTATGTATAGATGCAGTTCTAGGATTTTTGATTTTCTTATATCAAAATTTATCAGTTTTCTTAATAATTTCATTTTATATTTATTATGAGGATAAAAATCAATTTTCGAGAAAACGAAATGCACGAAGTTTTCTTAAATTGTATATAATCAGTACCGCATCTTCTTGGAACTGAAAAAATTCATTATCATTAAATTAAAAATCTGTTGAATTCTAATGCAAAATTTTAGTTTATTTTTTTCTACAATAACTTGTCTATTCAGGAGATCTTTTATTATTTATGTTTTATAGTAGCATATCACATAATTATAATTAAATAAATTTTTGAATCCACTTTTATTGATCCAATAACTGATTATTTGAAGGATATCTTAGCATGGAAAAATATTTTTTCATTTAATTTTAATAAAAAGTAATTTGAATTTGTGTTTATCTTAATAATATCTTTAAAAACTAAATAAAATGTCGTTTTACCCAATACAATTTTCGTAAAAATAATAAGCCGACTTTAAAATGATTAAAGATATCTAATTTAAATGATTAGAGGCAAATTCAATAGAACTATTTAAAAGTTCATAAATTCGGATTATATACAATATATTGGGTATCATAAGCCTTTTTTTTATTATTTTTCGATACATACTTAATTCTTAGATTAAGTCTGATTTCTTATCAAAAAAAAATTCTTTAAATGATAAGATTTTCTCAGCAATTTATCTCGATTCTTGCATTTTCTTGGTTTTATTAAGTTTTTCTGTTTTTTTTTCAAATTTTATCAACAGCAAATCAAAAAAATGGATTTAGAAAAAATTATCAATTTTTTTTGACTGGATAGATTTCTTTTTATCTGTTATCATTTCATAATATTTTTTAGATATTTAAACTAAATATTAAACCGCCATTACTGTTATTATATTTTTTTTAAAAAAGTGATTTTTAGATTTATCTTAATTTTTTTTGCCATATATAGAATATACAGTTAAACTGAAATGATTTTTAATTTTAGATTCATCATATCTAATTTAAACTTTTAATAAAGCTAGCCACTTTATAACTTTCATCAAATTTACTAAAACTAAATATAAAAATAAAATAACTAATGTTAGCAGCATTGGATATCAATTATTTTTCAATGCAGATCATTAAAAATCTTTTAGACCATTTTATATTTAAGAAAAAATAATTCACCGAAAATTGCTGCAATATTTCCAAAAAAAGAATTATATCATAAAATGACAACAGTTATTCTAAACTATAGTCCTGTTTTATTAACATGTGCTCTAAAATAAAATTATTATAAATTTATTCTTCAAGTTTAATTAATAAATCTTTAAGCTTAAACTATCTAACCAGGCCATTTATTTTTTATAAAGATAAATATTAAATTACTTCTACCAAACTAGAAAATTTTAGTATCCCATTTCTAAATCAAAAAATTTAATTAAATAAATAAAGGATATTCTGGGATTCTTAGGATTCCCTAAATCTTCGGAAACTTTGAGTACGCGTTATTATGTTTTAACCTCTGTATTTTGCGACATAAATACAAATAATAGTAATTAACCTCATATAAAATAAATTATGGGCTTTATTTAATTGATTTTTTTTTTTAATTTTTAAAAAATAGTCCAAACTATCACGTTTAAAGTTCTCCATAACAGCAAAATTTCGTTAAATAATAACGGATATAATATTTTTATTTTTAGATATTCATTATATAATTCTAGAAATAAATTATAAGAGATCAATTAATACAAGATTTAAAATTTATAGTTTAAAATTCCTGAAAATGTTCATAAAAAAATACTTTTTTTAAAAATTTAAACTTTATAAAAATAACATCTAAATATGAATCATCAAAGAATATTTTTTATTTTATATGTCTAGCAAGAAGTGCATTCTGGAGAAAGCGTTATTTGAAAAGTATATAATTTTTTCTATTTTTTGGCTTTGAATAAATATTTTGCGCATTAAAATATTTAAATAAATTATTTGGTGTATAAAATGATGCTATGTTATTTTTATTATTAATATATGTTTGAAATATTTTCATGACTCTTTTCTTATAAAAATAATCATATTACCAAAGAATCAAAATAATGAGATCTCTATTGTTTCACTAGTGGCTCCAATAGTTTTTATATTGGTTAAATACGTTAAATTATCCGCGAAATTTTTTTCTACATTCAAATTTATTGATTATTTATTCATAAAATCCATTTTTGCAATGAGAAATCGAGGAAAATATCTTTAGGCTATCAGAAAATAGAACATAAAATATATAACCCTATTCCAATTCCTTTTCATCTATTAAAGCTTATTAAAAGGAATAGACCTAATCTAAAACATAAAATGATTATAATTCTGGTTTTATTTGATAGAAAATTCATTTTTAGGCTTTATTTGATACTAATTTTTTACTATTTTTGTAATGTAAATTTTATAAATCCTAAATTTCACACTTTATGAAAGATAAATAACACCTAAATAACGAAAAATAGTGCCGTAGATAATATTATATCATTAATAATTAATTCAATCAATATGAAACTTTACATAATAATTCTAAATTCATTTGAAAAATATTTTGACCTAAATCTATTTCTTAAATAATACAAAAAATTTATTTAATTTTTAAGTTCAGATTTTGCTTTTGAACCTCCGATCTTTTTTTATCATTTAAAATGTTGTTATGATAATGAAACTTTTTTCTAATAAATATAGAGGGTGTAATTGCGCCGCCTTTAGTCAAATTTTACTAATAAATCTTTTTTTTATTTACTTTTTTTTTTGTCATAAAAAAAAAGGTTATGATATCAAATATTTAATTAATTTATATAATTTTCTACACATCTTTTTTTTCCAAAAAAAAAGAGATTTTTTTGCAATAAAAATACAAAATAAAAAATAATTTTAATCAATATCGATCATTATTCCAATAATCTCGATATATTAAACACTATTTTTTACGCTTTTTTTTTTTCTTTTTTTTTACAAGTTTAAAAGTTATCTATTCTTTCATAAATTAATTGAGATTTTTTATTTAATTTCTCAGTGTTCATATAATTTTTATCCCACGTTAAACAAAAGTAATTTTCCAGTATCTATTTAAGTAATTTTTATAGATTAAAAGATTCTTAGAAAGTATATTCTGAAAATTAAAGCCTTATTATTAAGTCCGCATAGTTTTTTAAATATAAATTATCTTTCCTATTAATTGGAATTATTTCAGTTTATTATTCTATCAAGAAATTTATTATTTTATTAATAAATCCATATCAAATTTTAATTTAAATTAATTTTTTCAATATTATAAATAAAAGTATTTCATTTAACTACTATTAATATTATCACTCACATAATCGATATAACCTGTAGCTAAAATACTCAAATTTGATATATTTTTTCTAATTCAACCCTAAATTACATTTCTAAGAAGAAATATTTGATTTATAAATAAATAAAATAAATAAATATTTCTCAAATGTTTAAATTTCTCAGTTTCAAAATTTTCAAGTTCATTTTAATCATAAACATAAACCAGAATCTGATCACTTCTATGGCCTAAATATGGGATTTTACATTTATTTTAATTTTCAGCTATTCTTTGATTACTTTTAGCATATTTAATAAATAATTATTTTTTTATCGTCTTCTATTTATTCTAACCATTATCAATATACTTATAACTTTTTTAAAACTTTAGAAGGGGTATTTTATTTTAAATTTATTTCTAATGAACAGTACAGATTCTTTTATCTGAAATTTATCTGTAATAAACTCATCAAATTTTAAAAGTATTATTTTTAATAATTTATGTTATAAAAATCAATTTATCCAAAAAATAGTATTATATAATTTCTATCAAACTTTGCGGAGATGGTGAAAAGGTCTCAAATTTAACATAAATGTATAAAATATTTATCTCATTAAAATCCGGGTGTAAATTTTGGTGGGTTATATGTTTTAATTTCACAAATATTTTTAAATATTTTTCTCTAATTGAAAATAAATTTTAAATTAAATTACTGATTTAAACTTATTTCATATATCCTTTGGCTTAATATTATTATTTTTTTTCTTTAAATAAAACCATTTTTCAGCTATTTTTACTAGGCTTTTTTTTAAAATAAATTTTTTAATGAATAATTTGATTTCATCACTAAGAATTTAGATCATTTTTTTTTCTGATAAAGCTTTTATTAATAACAATGTCTATAAATATGGAGTTTATTAGGTTCTTAATTTCCACCAATTTTAGCTAACTTTTTGAATTAATCAAAAATATCAGGCCAATATTTTATAAACTGTATTTGAAAATTTTGCAATACACCCATTCGAAACTGAAATAAACTTTCTTTGTCTAT
>LSSL01000645.1:0-10727 GCA_001953115.1 Smittium mucronatum | reverse complement strand
TTTGCTACAATAATTTGGTTAATAAATATTTATATACAAAAAATTTGAAAATTTGGTGAAGCCTCAGTAATATTTGAAAAAATTCAAAATTCAAAATAAACCCCTGCTAAAAATCTAAAAACTATCAAATGTAAATTTGATTTTTTTTTCTTAAATCCTTCAAGATTCAATCCCGAAAAAGATTGAAGAAAAAAATTCAATTTTTTTCAAATATATTTAAAAAATTAAAAAAAATTAAAAAAACTTGTTTTTGTAAAAATCTAATTGATTTATCCTTTTTTGTCATGTTGCAGATTGATAATATGTAAACTACATATATAAATTTTTTTTTCTAAATATAGATATTTTAACGGATTTTTCAAAAAAAGATTCGCTATTAATTATTGGAATTTTGATGCATTTAATGTTAAAAAATAGCTAATTTAAGAAGAATAACAAAAAATACGTATAATACTGATAAAAAAAGTTTTACAATTTGCGGAAATATTTCCAAAATATTAGAAGAAAATATTTTTTTGATCATTAAATATAAGATATATTAATATTGAGCTCTATTTTTTCTCTTTTTAGCCTTATCAATAAATCCCCGTATTTCATTTTTCACGCAAAAGTTCAATAAAAAAAATTAAAATATAAAATATAAAACTAAACCGAAAGCAAATAGTACAACTAAAATGACATTATAATAATTAAGAATGAATTTTGAGGAATAATTTTTCCTTTTTAAATTCTTTTAAAGGTTTATTCACGTGATTCTCTTTGAGCAAGACCTTAAAGCATATATCATAAAAATTGATTTTAAAAACCTTTAAAAGGTAATTTTCAATACATTTTTCACATTTTCTCTCCTTTTAAATTATATTAGTAATATAAATGAGGATTTTATAATAAAAATTAATATCAAGAAAATATCTTTTTAGGTGCCAGAAAAATAACAGGAGTTTAGTAATAATTTTTACTAATGATAGTATATTATTTTAAGAACAAAATTTTGTAATTATAATTATCCAAAGATTTTTATTTATAAGAAGCACATAAAATAAGGAATGTAATTGAATTTATATTCAAAACTGGTTTAGTTTTTTTTTCTATAATATAAAATTAAAATTAAAATTCACACAGCATATTACTAAATTATTTAATTATTTTTTTGATTTGTGTGACGTGATAAAGTTAAATAAATTTTCATTTCTCAAGTAAAATTTTAAATTTTTTATCTTTGCGCTAAGCTGAAACAACAAATGTATATTTTTTTAGGACCTACTTAGAAATAAAACAAAAATCACTAAATAGGAAAAGCTTAAGTTTATTTTAAAATCTAAAATGATTTTTTAATTGTAATTATTAACATAAATAATAATAATTATATAAATTAAACGGTATTAAGTCATTTAAAACATTTAAAACATTTTTCTAAAAAATGTATAAATTTTTTCATAAATTTTGACAATTAATTTCAAAGCTTAATTTTCGGGATTAATTTATGAATTTTTTTCTAATTTTTTTTATTTAAAAAAGCAATTTTCCTCAAAATAAAGTATATAAACATAAAAAAGTGTTTAGGGTCTGTTTTATTTGATACAAAAAAATATATTATTACAAAATAAAAAAATCATCTTATCCAAAAAAATTATATGAAAATGATAATTTACTCTAACATTTGTAAAAAACTCTATTACTGAGCATTTAAATTTTATTCTCTATTCCTCAATTTATTGATTTTTTTATGTTATATTGCATAGTAAGCTATTTTTAAAATTTTTAGCACTTTCAATTTTAATTTTTTGAAAATTTTTTTTTTTTTTAGATACCTATCTCTTTTTGGGTAAAAAATCAATAACATAATATCTTAATTATTATTTATTTTATCACCGCCTCAAAATCATATTAAATTTGCTGAAATATGTTAAATTTCACTTTTTCTAGTTACAAGTCATTATCAAAAAAAATCCATTAGCGAATATAATTAATAAACATATAGTAAATATACAATATAATGAATTATTTTAATTTTATTTTTTTTATTCTGTAAAAAAAAATCCGCTTTTTTAAAAAAACTACTCTTATTTTTATAACAATAAATTTTTAAAGTCTTTTTTTCAAAAAAAAAAAAATTAAAAGAAATATTAAATTATGGATTTTTACTTTTACTTATGGAAAAGAAAAAATTTTCTATAAATAACTTCTTTTATACTTATAAAAAATAAAAATTGGGATGAATAGTGTAATAAAACCCGAAAAATATTTATTTTCTTTAAAATTTTCGAAAAAATTGGAATCTTCATTTTAATTTCCTTAATAATCTTTTCATATTTAATAAAAAATATTGTAAGTGGAAAAAATATAAAATCATGAATTTTTTATATAACACAGACAGATGATTTTTAGTAGAAATAATTAAAAATGTGTATATTTATGATTTAAATAATGTATCAGTATATTTTCATTATTTGTGAAGCTTTCTATAAATACTTGATATGAACGACATTTAATTTTAATATGGAAAACAATTTTATCAAAATATTACTTTATATGTATATATACATGAATTTATGTTTATTTCTAACAATTTTGAGATTAACAAAAAGAAATAATTTTTAGAAATTTTTATCTTATTTCCAATAATTGAGAATTTTTCAAAATTCAAATAAAAAATTGAAGAAAATTATCATTATTTTTCAAACATAATTTTTTGTAAATATTAAAAGATACTAAATAAACTTGCTTTATTCTTTTAGAAACATTCTTCCCAGATTTATTTCGTGTTATTGGTATATATATTTTAAAAATTTTAGGTATTATTTACTTGTTTTAGTTTTTTTGATATTTTTGATATTATTAATTATATTTTTATGTAACATAAAATGATTCAATTAAAATTTTATTATCACTAATATCTAATAAATCGATATGGAAAATAGTATCAAATAGCTATATAGGATTTTATAATATATATATATACGTTCAAGAAATTCTTTTATTAAATTCTTTTAAAAAAATTAATTTTGATATTTTAAAATTGATGTTATATTTGAAATTTTTAGCTTTAAAAAGTATGTTCGTGTTTAAAATAAAAAATCACTTTTTTATAATTTTTAATGTATAAGCAATTACATCAAGTTTTTATATTTTTTAATAATTAAAATATTTTTATCATCAGATAATGTCGAGCTCATTTTTATAAAATAACAAATTTTTATTTTATCAAAACTATTCATCTTTTAATAAAAATTTTATAGAATCTAAAAATTAACTGACGTTTTTTTATTATGAACAGTTTGATTTTTAAAAAGGGTAAAATATATTATAAATTATAAAATATTCATTAAATTTTGATTTTAAATTTCTTTATGAAAATTTTGGCGTTTTTTCGCCATGAGATAATTAATAAGGGGGAAAAAATATATAAATTCATAAAAATACCAGATATTTTCTAATTAAATATTATTTTTTTGAGGCTATTAATTTTAATTTCATTTATATAAGTGAAAGGAAAATTTTATGAATTTAAAGATTGATTATTAGCTGTTATAACTGTACATCTTATTTTTTTCTTTATGGGGCTGACTCAAATGATTCCCATATACTTTCTCTATCCAAAAAAATATTGGAAAAATTGCAAAAATAGTAGATTTCAATATAATTACAAAAATAGTCAAAATGAATTATACAATTGCTTAATTGTAAAATAGAAGTGTAAATTTATAGTAATAAAAAATAATCGGTGCATTAATTATCCAGACAATAAATTATATTAATTAGTTCAATTTTAATTTTTTTGAATTATTTAAGCTTCTAAAAACATTATCTATCTTGTCACAAGGTGAAGTTTCCTTCTTTTTACTACAAATTTTTTTTTAAATATATGTGCGAAATCTGACCAAATAAAGAAATAAGGGAGCTTTCATTCGTTTTTTATCCGTTGAACAAACATACTGTTTATATTTTATATCTCGAAACCCGCATTTTTTTTCTGTCTTAAATATTGATAATTGATATACACATTTATATAATCAAATAGAAAAGAAAAAAAAAATAAGAAACAAAGTTTAATGTGTGACCTAATCTTTATCTAAAAATTCTTCGGTAATAAACTTAATAAAATAGTTTCGTTACATCTTTTTTGGATTTTTTCTGGATTTTCTCATTAAAACTTTGCCTTATCCCCACCATACACATTCCATAACAATATATGATAAAAATAGCTATGTAATCAGAGAACCATATCTAATATTTAAGTTGATTAATTTTATGTTAGTTATAGTCTTATTTATTAAAAAAAATTTCTAATAAAGCGTCTATAGTTTAATTAATTAGCTTTATTTTCATCTGAAAAATTCTGCAAAAAAAATCTTTAATACTCATAAAAATCTGGTGACCTCCATTTTACTAAATGGTAAATTTATATTTTACAAATATATTGTTTTAAATAGACCTAAAAAGAGTATATGTGTTTTATCTTTAAACATAAATATATATTTATCTTTGCTTTTAAAAATAACCAATTCGATTAATATAGAATTGGTAATAATATTGAGATCAAATTTATAAGATTTTCATATCAACCAAATCCTCATTAAAATCTTGCTAGGTTCCAAAAATTCTACAACCTGTTATATTCCAGCTATCTTAATACCATTTTTAACTTTAAAAAATTTACTTCGAAGCCGTTAAGGAAACTTTTATAGGATATAAAATTCCCAAACTGCTAAATCAATGATTTTTTAAAATTAGATTCTGTTATTTCAGAGCTTCTAATCCTTATAAACATTTTTTTGAAATTTCTAAATCAAAAATTATCCAAAATCTGTTATTTTTTTCTTTGATTAATTGTTAGAAATGTATCATTTGGGGCTGTGATAAGGGCCATAATTTTTTTATAAACTTAGTTTTATGTAAATAAATTGATATTGCAGTAATTAATGTAAAAAATCGTCTCTATAACCAATTCAATAATCGTTTTACGTTAATAGGAATTTATACTTGTATTTGCCGATTGTGGAATTGTATTAATTTATTTTGGCTATTTTTGCAACTATTTTGAAATCTTATAGTTTTTAAATTTTTCACAAAAATATTTACTAAATTTATTCAGAATACGTTTATTTTTTATTAAATTTTCCTCTAAATCCAATTATGTATTCCGTAATTTTTGTCAATATAAAGCAATACTATGAATTTTTAATACTAGTTCAGAAAATATTTTGGAAAAAATACCGGAATTTTTTTTTTTAATTTCTAAAAGATTATTAATCGCTTAAATCCCCAAAAATCACAAATTAGAATTATTAATTTTATAAAGAAATTATGATAAATTTCTGGAAATATAATTTTTTTATTCAATCTTTATATTGAATTTATTTATAAAAAAATTCTCTAAATTTGGGTTACGTTCTGATCGTTTTTATTATTATTTTTTATTGTCCAGATTTTGATTTTTCTAAATTTACTTTATTAAAATATTAATTTTTATATTCCCTCGAGAAAATATGCTATTTTTTTACTAATAAATTTGGTATTATATAGAATAATCAAAAATATAGTTTAAAATATACGATAATTAAGCTACTTAGTTACTCTTATACTAATAAATATAAGTTTTATTTCATCTGCTGTTTTATAAAATCTAATAAGTTCTCAAAATAATTTATATTCACTAATATTTACTCATAAAAAATTAAATTAAATTAAATTTTTACATAAAAAAGCCCATTCTGGATCTTTTTTCCCCTGTGTAATCCAAAAAATTTTGAAATTTTGTTGAAAATTACTTTCGATTTTTTAATAACAAAAGACCGTTTCACTATACGCTATATCACATTTGAATCTTCATTTATATTTTTTATCGAGAGTTTTATCTAATATCACGGAACTTGTAAAAAAATTGTGGTTTTATATTTTATACAGCTTATTTTCTTTTAATTTTCGAATTATTTTCATAATTAGGACATAATTACACAATTCACAGCTTTTTCTAATTTATCCTCATAACCCAAGCGTCCAACTTTTTTTCGTGGTGTGTAAGCTTTAAGAACGCCATATTAAAATATCTTCCAGAAAATTTTAAAACTGGATTTAATTTTTATTTCTATTTTTATTCTTTCAAGAAATTTTAATATTACATTTTTAATTAAAAATGTTTTCTTTGTAAAAAAATAAGCTTAATAACTGTAAATATGAATATTTTTTAATCAAATAAGTTGTCATTTGAATCAATGGATAGAATTTTCCAAGTTAATAATTAAAATTATTCACCTTTTTCATCTTATTTATTGCATACAGATATCCTATAAATTTCTATACATTATAAAACTGTGAGTTAAAAACACGTGCACTGACCTAAAATTGCTCCTATATAACCTATATAGCATACTCATTTCAATTTTTTTAAAAAAAAATCCATTTAAAACTACGTTCTATCGAGGTTTCTTAGGCAGAAATTTTTCTGAATTTTATAAATAATAATCGACCATTTACTTTTAATTAAAATTATTTATTTATTTATATTTAGAAACCATCATTTTATTCAATAGATTTGTCATATTTTTTATTATAGATATTTTCATCCAATTATCTGGTTCTATATTATAATTTTTCTTGGACTCTAGTAAAAGTATTCTGATTTTAATGAACTTTAGAATCTCACCACATTAATGAAAAATATTAATCTATTTACTCATTATTTTTAAAGATGGCTTATTTTGAAATCAAATCTTGGATATTTTTGGTTTTGTGAACAGATAATATTCATTTTAATTTATATCAACACATTTTATAGTCAAGGTGTGTAAAATTATCAGAATATATGTGGTAGAAACTTCCATTTATATAGATATTAAAGTAGTAGGACACGTTGAGCTCCTAGGTTAAGTTACGCCCTTTTGGTAGTCTGAAGTCTTAGCACGCTACAGACTGGTAGTAATTCATTTTAATAATACTCTTAGTCTAGTATAGAGTAGTTTTGTTGATTCTTTTCAAATATAATAAACTTTATATCATTCGTGTTGGTAGTCAATAGTAATTAGTATTTCTTTCGTGGGCTAGGATCATTATTTTTTAGCCCGTTTAATTGTTAGTAGTGGCATTAAATTACATAGTGCTATGGTATGATGAAACGCTATCATGAGTTGGTCGAGTCTGGTGGTTGCCCTTATTGGTTTGCCCCGGAGGTTGACGCTTGGCGAGAGGTAGCGGAAGATAGGAATAGTGGAGCTTCGGCTTCGGTCTCTATGGACGCTCTCGAGTTAAGTGGTGACTTAGACCCATCGGTTGACTTGGTGGGGGAACCAGTTATGGAAGAGCTTGTATCTTCTCTACTGGAACTTTCGTTAAACTCTGATCCCAACCCCCCGGTAAGGTTCTCGCCTATTATTCCTACCGAGGGGGCTATACTAACACTTAGTGTTGTCAGTATAGGGAGCAATGGGCGAAGTGTGGATAGGCGGAGTAAGGGAGTAATACCTGCCCTAAAGTCTCTGCTGGGTGGGCGCTAAGAATATACTAGCGACAGTATATTCAGCGTTGCCCCACCTTTGGCTGCACAACAACAATTTAGAAGCGAAGGCTTGTACCAGTCTAACTGGTATAGGAATTCCGCTTCCGACAATATCTATTATCTCAGGTTACAAACCTGTATATTTTAGTAAAATTATCGATCCATAATTAATTATAAATATGTTTTTATTTTTATCCAAAATTACATTTGTTGATTTTATTTTAATCTAAGTGACTTTTAGGTTCGATATTTGATTATTTCCGCTATTTTTTTAGAATCTTTGTTTTTTAATTACTCAAAGATATTTTTGTATTTATCACTCCCATCTGATATAAGTTCGTAAAAAGATGTATAACCGCATATTAAATATTTTTTTTGGATGATTTTGTATTTTTTTTTATTCTTCAACTTTTTTTAAAAGCTCATGCTATTATCGTAGATTTAGAGTGTTTCTGAGGGTTGATAAAGTACCGGGAAGTGTATTTTCGGCTCAAAAGAGACTTAATTGAACAAATAATAGTTTATTAAGCTTTAAAATTGAGACAGTTAACTATTTAAAACTTGTGCTATTGACCTATTGATCATTTATTGTGAAGATTTAAATCTCTCGCTTTTAAATTTTCTTTGTTATTTTTGTGATGTCTAAATCTCATGCTGCTTATAAAATAATGCGTTAATAAAGATTGATTATTTGGTTCATACACTGATTAATAGTAATATTTTGGGCTGAGAATAAAATTTGAGGTGAATAATGTTCCCTAAGGTGATTTTTTTACATCTAGAGCCTGTGAAATTTGCGAATTAAAAAATAGATACTCCTAAATCCAGCTTATATGTGATTTTTTTAAGCTTCCATAAATCTATAATCAGTTGATAATTGGAAATGAATAATTATGCTTTTTCGATTTTTTTTTGAAATTATACTTGGAGATTTGTTGGGTTCTGCTTGCATCTGACCCCAAATCTTGTAATTTAGATGTTTTTTACTAATAGGATTGCTATTTAGTCTGATTTTGGTGGTATCGGTTAAAGTTTCAGTCATCCATTATAGTTCATACTTGAACTCGCTCAGTTCGAATAAAGTGTTTTTTAAAAGGCTATAATAAGAAAAAAGCAAGAAGAAGGTGCCATGCTGTTAAATTGTAGATAAAAAATAATTTTATTGAGTTTTACTGAAAGTTTTTATGCTTTTCAGGGTTTATTTGTAATTATTTATGTAAAAAAATCTTTAATTGAAAATTTTTGAATCCATCAAAAAAATTATTTTTTGTAAAATTCTTGGAACTTTTGGCTCTTTTATTTTCCCATTCGACGAAAGCTCTAAGAAATTTGTTCCCAGTGTTGAAAAATTGATCCTACACCTATTCATGGTATATATTCATGCCCTCAGTCGCTACTTAGTTGTTTGATCTTCTCAAAATTAATTTTGAAGGCCCGTAATACATTTTTAAAAAAGAATAAGTTTTTATATATTTCCTTTCTGAGCTTATAAAAGTTAAAATCCTGGAAATAATCGTTTTTTAAAATTTTTGGGGGGTAATTTTTTTTCCTTTTTAGGAACTTTTCATAATTTACTGTGATTTTGAGTAAATTTTTTTTTAAAAAATCAAATAAGGCGAGCCTCCGTCTTGTTCAATCTTCATTTCAAGATAAGATTAATCTGAGTCTATTGATCTTGTATCGGATTTTTGAAATAATCAGCCTCAATTTTTATCCACATGTACTTTACCCTATCTATATTCATTGAATCAGGCGCAATCAAGATTAAAATTGATATTATTGGAATAAATAGCCTCTATGAGTACTTTTAGTTTTAATTTTTGTGATTAATTCATTTATTGTGATTTATTAATGATTGAAAAAGGACTTGTGGGGGAAGGGGGGATTTCAGATTAAATAGGTTAAATTTAGGTTACTTTAAACTCTTTGGTTTTATCTGACTGCCCAAGATCAGATTGTTTTGCATAATCGGCTGATTTGTGTTTAGCTTTACTAATTTCTAAATTTCTGTCAAAAATTTAATTCCAGAAAATTTTTTTGTGACTTTTTCGTTATTTTTTATGATTTTTCCCATCAGGCTTTAAGGGTATTTTTTTGGGTTTGGGATGAAGGGGGTGATTTATAATGAGATGGTTTAATTATCGGGTTTATCGGGAATAGTATTATTTGTTAAAAGGATAAACTGAGGATGAAATTTAATATATGAAAAGAGTTAAATGAAACAAGTTGTAAATTTTTTCCATTTCAACGTGAAATAACCTTCCATATTTATATGATATCGAGTTTTTGGAATCCTATTACACTTTGGGAAGTTGTAACATGTTTTCGTGACTACTAATTATGTATGTTGAACCAATTGGTTCTTTACAGAGAAGGTGCTTTTTCGACATACTTAGTACGTTTCTTATATCATAATTCATTTTTATTAGATGAATTAGATCCGCCAGAATCAGAACTATGGTTTTTTAAAAAATCATTATTGATGATTTTGTTTTTTGAATTTAAAAATACACAATTTTCTACCTGGGCCTCCAGATTTCCTATTTCTAATTCTGTGAAATTGAAATGAATTTTTGATTGGATTTTAGGATATTCAATCTATTAGATCTCAAATCCGCAATCTCATTGCATTCTGATCTTTAGTGCCCGTCTTTTTTACAGAAGCTGAAGAAGGGTTCACATCCCTTATAAAAAATCGGAATTTTTTCATCCGTACTTGTAAGGTAGTACGGTATCTTGGCTTCTTGGGTTTTTTTTTTTGAAAACAGGATCTTCATCCTGTAGGTAAGGAATTGGTTAAATCCTTTTTTTGCCCATGCGCTAATATCCAACACTGTTCCCAGGGGCATTAGCTGGTCTTTTATAAACTCGATCATAGTGACTATGTCGACATTATTGTGGTTTGGGACTCGGATAGTTGTAATTGATTCGTCAAATTTTACTGTCTGATAGAACTCTATCCTATTTATATTAAAAACAAGTGCTTTTTCCATTAATTTTTTTACTCCACTATCATCATGAAACAGATAGTACGTAACTTTCGCTCTGCGATCCTCCTGTATACATTAGTATTCAACGAGGAGAGCCAGAGCAATTGAATCCATTGCCTCAGTGTGGGCCCCGTTAAATTGGTACCATGGGCATCCAATTTTTCATTCTGACCCTCCACTGCAAATTTTTTTTAAGTTGGCCGGAGCACAGTTGTACAGCAGGTGTTTGAGTGACACCTCTG
>LSSL01000644.1:15509-30008 GCA_001953115.1 Smittium mucronatum | reverse complement strand
AAAATTCCGTGATACAAAAAAAAAAAAAATATATTAATCCTTTCAGGGGCAATGGTGCAAAAAATGGCTTTCACTTTTTGCTCAGTATTATTATTAGTTTATTTTTATTTTTAAACCGTTGAGCTGATCATATTTTTGAGCCAATTAGAATTGCAAATATACGCAAATAGAGGCAAGGCATAAATTTGGGCCTGGAAAGGGTTAAAAAGATTCAATTTTTATATAAGTATCATTTTATTTTATTTTTGATTATAGCTTTTTTGCACAGATAACTTTAAGTCATCAATAAGAACAGCCACTCAAAAAAAATTAATGATTCCGATTTTAACTTATATTGAAATTTAAAAAGTAATTATTTTTATCTATATAAAATATAAAAAACCAATGTCGAGGTATAACTTTATTTAGCTAAAAAATAGAAATATCAATATCAATAGCCAATTTTTATTTCTCACTAGTAATATACAGGCAGTACCACTCTATTAATTTCATATTTTTGATAGAAAAAGATTAAAAAAAGACGCATTATCCTTTTCATTTAATATTTATATGTGGAATAAATAAATTCAGACCCCATATCTTTTTTATTATATCTATTTGATTTGGTTGAACGATGTCGGAATAATAAATAGGGGAGCCATCTGCATCAAGATGACTTGATATTTTAAAATTCTATAATATCATGAACTTTTTTATTGTGGTTTTGTATTTTATCTTACCGCTAAATCCTGCGCATAAATCGATATAATAGCACCAATTAAACCTTATATTTAATCGATTATTATATAAATATCTGCTTTTTAACTCATAATGAAAATATTTGTTTTCAGATTTTTTTTATACTTGAATAATTCATCAAGTTTGCATACTGAGTAGAAATTTCAATTCCTCTAAATCTTCCATTTTGAGGCAAAATAAACATATATTGAATGGAATTTTTAATAAATTAAAACCAAAAGGATAAATAAAAAGAATCAAAATAAAGCGCCTCATTCAACAAATATTCCCACTTGCAGAAAAAAAAGGGATAAAGATGGGAAAATAAAAAAACATCAAAAAAGATCTACAATAAGAAAAAGTAATATACTCAGATAAATGCCAAAATTGAGAATAGAAAGCCGGTACGGGTTTAAATTAACAGCAAATTAAATCATATCGTGTTATAAAGAGTGTTTATAACACACGATATTAGCAATATATGTTAAATTAAAACACTTTCCCTTACGGAGAAAACACAAACCTCAGTTGAATTATGCTAAGAGATTCTAGGCTTTAAAAAAACACATGTCCAAAAACAATATTTGTATCTTAATACCGAAAGGTACAAAAGTACCACCATTGTTTTAGATAAACATGACTAAATTTACATTTCAGAGTTACCCAATGCCAAGAACAGGATAAATTTTTATTTTATTTGAGTGGCTAAATTAGTTGGATTGGTCAACAACCACTAAATTTGTTAGATCCTTCTATTATTATGCTAGTACCTGAGACATAAAAAATATAGCAACGATGAACAATGGAAAGAGAATGATCATATTGATTTTATGGTTTAATTCTTTGATATTTGGAGTAGTAATAATTTCATACTTACTTGAGAGAATATTGTGCATAATAAAAATCCGACGTAGCCATTTTATTGACATTTAAAGAATGTCTAACACCTCCTTTTCTCAATGGGGGGATTGTTGGATATAGCCGAGAGATTGGTCATTTAAATTAAAGAGAGAAATATACTTGTAAATATCTATTAAAAAAATTCCAGTCGTTCAATTTTTTTGAATTGGAATGATTCTTAAGTGTCACTCTATTTATCGCTGAATCTTTTCTTTGTATTTAAGGAATATTTTCCGAACAAGGCATTAAGTTAAAGTGTACAGCGGATCAATTGATTTCGAGAGTTTTTTTGATAATATAATTTCTAAATATATATATATATATCAATATAAGCCATTTTAGAGCTAATGATACAAATGACGCTCTTAGATTTATGTCAAAGATACAATCAATAAAACCCAAATTTAGTTTGTTGACTTTTAATCAAATAGAAATGGAATGTTTCGTGAAAAATATCAGTTTATTTTTAATTTTTGGAAATAAAAACCCCAAATTCTTGAAATTAGTTGGATCATAAACGCAATAATCTTATCGATCCAAAATACACATTTCATTGGATTTGTATCTTGGGAACTTTTACACACCTACCACATGGTGAAAACAATGTCGATCAGTAATATGTACCATTCTCTTAATTCTTTTTTGGTACGGATTCAATAATTTGTATAAAGACGCCATGAGAAGCTTCAGTGTTTAGACCATTGGTTAAAACAACAATCGATACTACATAAGTGTCATTATTACTCACCAGCTCCTGCTTAACTCCTTCAAAGCTATTAGATTACTTCGTACCAACATTTATGGCCATTATTTATGCCACTTTGGTTTTCACAGATAAACTTGTGTTTTATTGGCTATATTGCTATATGGGAGATTTTTTTCAAAACATAACCTTGTTTTACTATTTAGGCCACTGACTGTATAAGAATTTAACCTTTTCCAAGCAAATAAAATTAGAAAAGAACACTAGGTCTGATAAAATCTCCATATTTTGCCAATAAAAATTTTCATTTGTAATTCCTGTTCTGGATCACCAAATAGCTTTATACATTATTGTATTGCTGTATTTTTAAACTAGGAGGCTAATAAAAATTTAAAAATAAAACATCCGCTTTCAAAAAGAACCACCCATATTCGGCAAATTTATTTCTGGAAATTCTAGCAAATCGGAGTTAATATCATACCGAAGAAGAAAGATTTTTTTTTTTTGCTCAGAATTTATAGAGGCGAAAGTTAGAAAATATTTTCCCTTCACTGTTATTTGATATTTAACCTTCAATGTCAAGGGTGCTTTGTGTACTCCAGTTTGATGAGTCAAATAATCTCATTTTGCAAAAAAAGCAAGTATTCAATGGAATTTGAATCTATCAATTAATAATAAAAGGTGATGTAAATATTGGAAATTCATAATGGTACTATTAAGCCATCCAACTGTTTATGGGATATAAACCAATTTGAGATCATGAAAATATAACCAATAAATTATCATCATCCAAGGCAAAGAGCAAGTAAAAACGATCATTGGTTAAGCTTTCCGGGGAATTTAGCCTATAAGTTTATAAACGTTTTAGACGCCAAAACTTCAGGACTATTTAGTTTGCTATTCAGTAATTTTTATTCGATAAAAAAGCAAGGAAAAGCAGTGAATATCATGCAATCGGAATTTAATATTGATACTAAGCTCCTATTGAATATAAATCGGCCCACTTTCAAACCTCTAGCCTTATGAGAGCTATAATATCAATAACGTTTTATATTTTATATACCCTGGATTCAGAGCAGTTTTGTGTAACACGTCTTCTACTTGAATAATTTCAATTTATATAATCCATGATGCCTAATCTATGGACCTGAACAGCGTATTATAGACGTTAAATAATAGATCACTTTAGATAGCTATAATTAAAATTTTAATGAGAACAACAGAAACTTTTTATTTGTTGATTTCTCACTTTATTATCTATAGTGCCATTCTTTTATTTTACTTGAATAATATCCAATAGAATTCAAGTGTGCTATTATTATTCACTGCCAAAATTAGGAATTAATAAAATTTCAAAAAGAACACTGATTTCAAAAAGAATCTCCCAATTAAGTATTTTTCCCCCAATATATTATTTATGATTTCAACAATGGGACCAAGTTCCACAAATTTTTTTAAAAACTACACCAATTAAAATTAGCCTCGGTGGCTTCGGACATAACGTTATAGTGACATAAACGATATTTTTAAAAAAATTCTCTTTGGGTATTAGGATCGAATAGGAAAAAATATGCAATTAGCGAGATAAGTCACTTCAGTGAAATTATGGGTGTTTTAACAAAAGTCATTGGTATTATTGGAATCGCCAGCTTGTGCTAGGTCTTGGGTTTGTGTTTTTGTTTTTAAACAATGATATTTTTCCAGTGATAGACTGGTATTTAATAATTGTTAAGTGTAGTCTATGGTTGATATAAAAAGACTTTATCATGCCACACTATTCTTTCACTATATATCCCAAACTTCCTGATTGATTTTTTCTTATAAATACTAAGAAATAGGTATCAATTGTTGGCAATAATAATTAGAACTGAATATACCTCCTTCAAACTATAACCATATTCACACTAGCTCTTAGGACTCCACCCTTTAATTCTGAACTCTCGCTGAAAAACACATCATGGCCTATGAAAAAGGGAGTATATTCGTTCAAAATTCTGTGCCTGTAGTTGACAATGAAAAAAGTAGATCATATAACTATGAATATATAAAGAACGAAGAGGTAGAAATTTACTCACAGATAAACAAGAACAAAAAGAACTACTACGTTGCAGATCAAATTCCAGATTACGAGTTTAATCCAGTAGCCTCCTCATATCAAAAAATTCATGGAGTTCCTGTTAACATAGTTTGTCCAAGGTGTAAAAGAAATGTCATAACGAAAATAGAAAGGAAATCGTGTACAAAAACTGGATTGGCGATTGGAGCAACTGCTTTCTTCCACTCTCCGTTATCACTGATACCCTCTCTTATCAAACCCATAAAAGAAAAGGTTCACAGATGCCCAGAGTGTAATTTTAACATGGGGGAGTACCTGTATGTCGAAAACAGCGCTGTTAAGTACTAAAAAAGCATTCTAGTAACTGTGAACAGAACATTCCAACATCTTGGTGAAGATAACTATATTCGGGTATATATACCCAAAAAATATGTATATACTTTTTTTCCGCTATTTCACATAGCAAAAATCATATTTGTAAATAAAAATCCAACTGTGCATGCAGATAAGCCTTTGATTATCAGATTAATAGATTTCTTTATATTTTACTCCATTATAAACTCTATAGGTATTTTTTTCAAAAAGGCTTAGATAAAAAATCTGTGGACCCATAACGCATTTTCACTCCCTCTATATCATTGAAAATCTTAGAAATTTCATAATAGCGCGGTATAATTATGCTTTCTACTTTGATATTTCAATCTTGAAATACAAGCAAAAAAATTTACTTAATATAAAAAACAGGGAGAGTTAAGCTAAAGTGGAAAAAAACTAACTCAATTTTTGTAGAAATCCAATCTTTGGTTTCCATTTTTGGTATTTTAATCTATAAGAAAAACTGGACAGATAACTAAGGGAAAATTCCCTTGATATAGATCGGATTTAATACGGATGCTTCAGCTCGTGAGTACAAGTGATTCGCCAGCCCTTTTGAGCCAATACCCTCGAGGTATGGAGCTGCATGAGCGGCAGAGGGGAGTTGGGTGAATTTTTTTTTAAATTAGTATTATTAACTTTTTATTGGCTTTAAAATAAATTTCCTGAAAAAAAAACCTAAAAGAATGCTTTTATTTTTATTTTTTATTTTTATTTTTATTTTTATCTTCCCATTTATTTGCTATTTTATTAAGATATCTTGTATAAAAACCAAAAAATCAACTTAAAATTATAATAATACATAAATTTAAATAGAATATAGGAATTTTTGAGTATTTATCGATCTATTTCTAAAAAACCTCATTAAATGTAACAATTAATTTTTATCTTTCCATTTTCAAAACAAAAATTTATATTTTAAATATCAAAGTCTAGTGATTAGGATATTTTTTTATAAGATTTATTTTTATTAAAACACCTAAATGATTTTAGAGTTTTTTTTTTTAAAACTGTTTAAAAAAATATTTTGTTAATTTATATTTTTTTTTATTCGAACTAAATATATTTTCTGATTTTTCAAAAAAATCTAAAAAAAATTTTTTAATATTTTTATTATAATAAGACAATCTAATTTTTTTTGTAAGTAATTAATACTAAATATTTTTTTAAAACTCTAAAATGGTTTAAAAACTGTAATATTTATATTAAGATATCTAAAGAAAAAATTCATAAATTTCAATACATAATAATGATTAGCATAAATTTTAACCAATATATAAAATAAGTAATCTTTTATTTATTTCGTATTTATTTTAAAAAATATTAAAAATTGAAATGAATTTATGTGAATAAAAAATTATATTATCATAAAAATTTAGTAAGGATCAAAAAAAATTTTAAGTCTGAATCTCAACCTTTTCATAAAAAAAACAAAATCTTGATATGATAATATTTTTAATGATAAAGCTAGTTTACTGGCTAAATTTTTAATTTATTATTTCTTTTTCTTGATAAATAGACTGGTTTTTCATATCTGTATAATCATAATTACATATATAGTGATTTTTTTTCAAAAAAACTGTATCGATAATTTTTAAAAACCAGTTCAGAAACCACTTATTTTACAAAAAATAGAATTTTTTATTTTATCTAATGCTAAAAAAATCTTTTTATTTTTAAATAAAGGTTAAATCTATAAAAAATTATGTTTATCCTAAAATAAAAAATTTAAACCGTGAAAAAAAGGTATTTTAAATCCAGAAAATAAATTCAAAATAATAAATATGATGAATTTTTAATATAATAATTTTAAAACATGGTAAATTGAATAATACTATCATATTTAAATAAAATTCATGAAATTTTACTTTATACTAACAAAATTTATTTTAAAAGTAAAAAACATACTTAAAATATTATTTACACTTGAAAAAAAATTTATTATGAATTTTAATTTAATTTAAATTATTTTTCTTCTTCTTTTAAATCATTAATTTTATTATATTAATTTTTTTATTATAATAAAAACAATATTTTTAAAAAATCGATGTCTTTTTAAAAAAGCTTTAAAATAAATAAACAATCATGCGCAAAATATCTCTGATATCTGTAAAAAAATTCATAAATTTTTATTTAATAATGGTCCTAAATTTATAATTTATAAATATAATCCGAATTTATTTATTTTGCATAAAATACTTTTTCTTTAGAAAATTTGATTATTTAGAATTTTTTATGAGGATCAAAATTGTGAAAAAAAATATTCATCATATTAATGAAACGAATTAAACATAAATATTTTAAATGTTTTAATTTTAATTTAATCATTATATTATTTTCAGGCGAAATTATTTTTTAATATCTTTCATAATTTAGAGTTATTTTCTGTGAAAAATTGAAATTTATTATAATAATTAAAAATGTATTAGAAATAATAATTATTATATAAAAAATTATTAAATATAATTATATATTTTTATATAACCTTAAATCATGTATTTATATGTTAATTTAAAGAATCTGTTTTTTACCTAAAAAAAATTAAAACACTTTTATATAAGCAAGTTATATATTGTTTTTTTCTAATTCAGTATTATTTAAAAAATTGTATAATTTTTAGAACAAGTAAAATTTCTCGAATATTTTATCGATAGATACAATATATATATAGTTTAAAGTACTATTTCAACGATTTTTTGAGAATATGGTTTTGATTTTCGGAATATATGAAAAAAAATTCGACTATTACATAGATGAGCGATTAATTAAGAGTCAAGAAATTCTTTTCACAAAGTCTATTATGATGTTTTCTTTTAAAATTTATTGTCTAATAGTATTTTTTACCTCTTGAAATTATGGAAAAAAAATATATATTTAAATATTTAACAATTAGTAATTGTATTTTGTTGTATTATGCGAATAAAAACCTAGATTATAATTTAAAATAGAAAAAAACTAAAAAAATTAGGTCTGAATTCCTAAAAAATAATTCATATAAGGTAATTTATATTTAAATTTTCTTATTCAATCTTTTCCCGTAAAATTTTACTATAGATATAATAAATTACAACAGTTTTTTTTTTAGTTTTTACTAAAATAATTTTTTAATCCCATATCATACCCTATTTTTTCAAATTAAATAATCATTGGGAGGATATTCTTAAGGAACTTTCTTGGTAAAACCGTAATTATATTAGTTAACTTGAAAAAATAAGTTTTTAGATCAATTTTCCAACACAGATTTAACAATATAATAAAAACAATATTTTAGCGAATTTGATATAGCTAATATCGCATATTTTTATAAGAACTGATCATTTTAATTGCCTCAAATCATGGAATATTTCTCTTTATATTTTTATAAAAATAAAAAAAAAATTAATGATCACTATTTGATAATTTTTCCACAAATACAAGACATATTATCATGAATTAAAAATTGAAAAATTGGCACTTCATGGGTGATAAAACAATATAAAAGTTATTTTGATAAGTTACTTCCTTTTGATTTGAGGATAAAATATTATTAATTCTTATTAAATGATCTGAGATAACAAACTCGAAGAAATTATCTTTTTAGATATAGTTTAAATTTTAACTGTTTCTAAAAATGTAAAATAAATTAAATATATATATATATCAGAAATTAGAAATAAATTGGTTATTATTAACAAATATTTTTTGAATTTAAGAAGAATCTGTTAATTTTTAACAATTGGGGGTTTATTTTGAATTTTGAATATTTTACTGGATTAACATACGTATAAATACTCATATATTATAAAAAAAGATCTATTATTTATTTATTAATTAATAATTTCCGAAAAATTTAAACGATTTCTTAAATATTTGGGGTTTTAAATATTAAAATAACGAATTTTTACTGATAAATATTTAAAAATGAAAAAAATAATAGATCAAAAGATCAAAAAAGTGGGATAAAATGATTTGGAAAAAGGTCAAATAGGCAATATAAAGCTTATCTTTTTTTCCCATTAACTAATGTTTTGAATCATTGAGCTAAAGAATTTATTTATATGATTATATATAATGTTTCGTAATAATTACCTATAATATAATAATCAAATTTATGATATTTGGTGCCCGAAAATTTTAGATATGTTTAATAAATATCAAATAAATAAAATTTTATAATAATATAATCAGATCTGTAAAAGGTATTTACAGAATCACGAAATTCTGATATTGTCTCACTAAAAAATGGCTTTTTTTCTTGTTTAAAAAAGTATTTAATTTGTGATTTAATTTGGTATTTTTATCATAAATTTTAATTTTAGATCCAATGGATTTTGAATAAATAAGATTAATTGGGGTTTCTTTATATTCTTTATATCATTTTTTTTGTATTATCCGCAAAAAATTGAAGAATTTTTCGTTTTTATTCCCGGCAGAGTTACAGGGGGGCATTCAAAATTTATTTAAATACAATCAGAAAAAAGTTTTTGATTTTGATCCAAAAACGAATTAGAATAATTCCGATCAGATATAAAAAAAGGTATCCGATTTTTTTAAAATTGTAGTCATTTAATATAGTATTTTTTTTGGGAATGTAATTTTAATTGCTTTAAATATAAATCATTATTTTGAGATGATAAAATATTATTGATGATTCAATTTTTTGATTAAATTCTTATCCAAGTGTTTTATTTTTAAATAATAATATACTCGATAAAATCATTTAAAAAAAAAAAAAACTTGAATCGATATTTTCGACTCAAAGATAAATTAGTTTTCATTCGTAGATTCATTCTTTAATCTTTATAAAAAAAACAATATCCTTGATTATATTTGATTAGATAGATGTAATAAAGACAAGTTTGTTTTTTTTTTGGTTTAATTTTTTTCACGAATCATTTCAAATTCAAAATTACCACTACTAAATGTTTTGTCCATATGGGAGAATCTTATCAAGACTAGACTTTTTTCTGCTGCGTTAACCGTTGGATACAACGATATTTAATCATCACCAAACCAATAAAAATAGAAAAAGAATACTTGACCTAATAAAATTTCGACATTTTGCCAATGGGGGATTTCATTTTGTAATCCCAAAATCGAGTTACCCAATAGATTTTTGCATCCAAAATGTTAGTTTTCCAAATTAGATACGTAGTGAGAATTTAATAGTAAAGGGTCTCTCTCCTTGGTTATAACCCAAATTTATAACTCAAGCTTTTTGCACACCGAGGCTATTTTAACCCTTTCAAAGTCAAAGGCACAAAAATGCACTTCATTTCTCAACCAATAAAAGCATCTTTTTAAAAATTATCTTCTATTGTTAGAACAGGGGGTTTCTACCAGCGAATAGAAATTGGCAGATTTTGCAAATAGGAGCTCAATAGATTTTTGGGTCCAGAAAAAGTTGAATGCTTTTTTGACATCTATTTGTGGACATATCAACTCCCATTTGATGGCTAAAAAAATAATCCAATAAAAACAAATGTGAGCTTGAATATAAAAAAATATTGGCTGAAGAACGAATGTTGTTTTTTTTTTTTGCGATGTCAGCTCCAAAAGAGGCTTTCAAGTGTATAATTGGTGTCGGGCATCAGGCCATAATTCCAAGTCTGTTTTAGGCCATATCGTATGATTAATTACGTGTTTTTTTTTCAAGATTCCAGTGCCATGTGATAGCACCAAATAAAGAGCGGTATAAGAATTAATTGGTCTTTATTTACATTAGAGATCTCATAAACATTAGGCCGGTTCCACCAACAGTAAAGCTTCGTGACGACAGAAAATAAAAAAGAGCCTGCTCTGCCAAATAGCATCACCATGGGAATTGCTTCCAATAGAATGGGTAGTCTCAAATAGAAAAACAATTATGAATATGATTCGCCAAATGGTATATATAAGAGCTAGGTGTATTTAATCAAGGCTGGGGTTTCGGCCAATACATTTATGGGTGATCTCGGGTATTAATTATGGACTTCTAATAGGGTGTAAATCATTGCTGACCTGAAATGGAACGAATAATGAGTTGTTTATTTAGCGATATTGAAGTTATAGCCTGTAATGTTACAGTAATGGGATTGAGGCATTAGCAGAAATATAAGCTAATGGCTGAACGCTATTGTAATTATTCAGATAGGGCCTGTGCATTCAGAGCCATCTATTGGCTTGTTGGGACGAAGATCAAAGTCCGACAAAAACGGTACTGCGGTTATTTTTCTCGCAAAAAAAAGACTGACGAGAAAACTCAGGTGATTTTCAGGGTCTTATAATAAAATTCTGCAAGTGCGATCAGCTTATTGGGAGTTGCTGAGATTGTTTTAAATATTCCGTCCCCGTGATTCTTTGTAACTGCCAGATTTTTCAAGAAAAAAAAGATCTGTAACACACTAACTTCTAGCACTACACATTCATACTCCTCCTCTCCCACCCCCTTCCTCTGAATAATTATACCAATTCTATAAAAGCCGACAGATTTTAATTAGGTTCCAATGGAGCAGCTGGAGTTAAATGCAAATGTTTCTGTGAGGCTTCAACAATCTGATTTCTTGGGGAGTAATTCAGAAACTGTTCAGCAAATTGGATTAATAGGTATTCCTGATGCAGAAAATCAGACTCCTTCAAAGCCCGCCATCAAACGAACCAGAAAAAGTTCTCCTAAATCAAAAATAAACTATAGCTCGTTTGACATAGAGCCGCCATATTTATATGATAGGCCAATAAAATATTATTTTTTTCCTGATTCCGAAATTCCCGTTTTTTCGCCCGACTACGAACAATTTAAAGACTTCAATAAGTTTATAAAGGCAATTGAGCCATTTGGTATAAATTCCGGTCTTGTGAAGATTGTACCTCCTAAAGAATGGAGACTCGAACTAGAAACCAAAATATCTCGCCAAAACAAATTTAAAGCCCTTTCTAAAAAATCTAGAGCTAGTAGCAATTTCGATACTAATGAGCCTAGAAAAGCTCCTTCCTCTGTAGAAAGAGCTGCTGAATTCCAAGACTCTTCTTTCCCTGCTTTCAGGCCCATTGTCCAGCATTTCGATGGCGGAAGAGGTGTATTTCGCCAATTCAATGTTGAATACTTTTACAAAAATTTAAAACTGTCAAAGTTCCTACAACTATCTGAACAGCCTGGAAAACGTCCTCCTAAGTTCGGGGTTGAGCGTGCTCCTACTTCTAACAAATCTAAAAGATATTCACCCTCCTCAACCATTCCTTCTAATGGTGTAATGCCCTCAGTTCCAAATAATTTACCTCTCCCAAGAATTTCCATACTTACAGATTCACCTTCTGAAGAAGGAATAGTAGTGGATTATAAAAACGGAAAGATCAAATTGTCTCCTAAAAGCAGAAAAATTCTTAATTACTCTAATGCTTATGAAAAGTCCAAGAATTCTACTATCCCTCCTGATATCAACTTTACAAGTCTAGATCAGCTAACCGATGATAATGATCACGTCTCTGAAAAACTCTTATCTTTTTATAGGGAAACCGAACGTTCTTACTGGAAAAATATTATGATAGAGGCCCCTATGTATGGTGCTGATGTTCCTGGCACGATTTTTCCCCCTGTTGATGATTTTCCCTATTGGAATATCAGGAATCTGGATTCAGTTCTTAGTCGTGTGAAGGTTGGGATTTCTGGTGTTACCCAGCCCTACCTCTATTTAGGAATGTGGAAATCAACATTTTCATGGCATCTTGAAGATATGGACCTATATAGCATAAATTATATCCACTTTGGTGCAAGCAAGGCTTGGTTTTCTATACCAAGAAAGGATTTCAATCGATTTCAGACTATAGCTCAGGGTGCTTTTGCTTCCGACTACAAAAAGTGCAAAGAGTTTTTGCGTCATAAAGCTTTCCACTTATCCCCAAACTATTTAGCTTCTCAAGGTATCAAAGTAAACCGAGTAGTCCATAACGCTGGCGAGTTCATGATTACCTTTCCTTATGGCTACCACTCAGGCTACAACATGGGCTTCAACCTCGCTGAAAGCACTAATTTCGCTCTAGATAGATGGATAGAAATTGGTAAAAAAGCAAATTTTTGCCAATGTATTCCAGATAGTGTCAAAATAAATATGGATGAATGGTTCGGAGATTCTTCTAAAAAAGCTCTTCTTTCTAGTCCGCCGTCTCCTAAAGGCCCTCATGTTAATATCGTCCATTTTACGAAAAAACGGGATAGCTCCAGCTTTTCTGAACTAGAAAGTCCCAGTTCCAATGTTCTTGATACTATATCCAAAAAGCGTGTCAGATTTTTCGAATTAGATATCAACCCAAGTATAGATGTGCCGAACGACACTTGCTCTTGTTGTTTTGATGAAATAAAAGTTTCGGGACGCTTTTTGAATTGTGTTGGTTGTGGCATTAAACTCCATTTCAACTGTCTACCAAAATACAAACAGATATCAAACTTCAATTTAGGAGCTCTTAATGATAACTTCAAGTGCGCATCTTGTTATTTCAACGATGGAAAGATGGTAATACCCCATTTCTTCTTTTTTTTATCTTTTCATATTTATTCTCTTCCGATTTTCAATTTTAGATTTGCACTCTCTGTGGCACAACTGGTGGGATACTGATACCATTGAATGTGAAACGGTTGATGAAAAATCGTAGAGCAAGCAAAAGAATATCAGAAACAATTAAGCAGCTACATTTCGTGCATCTCCATTGCTCCAAAGCTATCAAAGGATGTTATTTGAGCCATTCAGACGAGTCGATAAACTTTCTTAATAGTAATTCACATGCCGACCACCCTTTAAAAATTGAGAACCTTAACAGCAATCCTATATCGACGAATCTTCAATTTTCAGCAATTGATAAAAAAGAAAGATCGATTAATGAATTCCCTGAAATCCTTTCCCCAAAAACCGATTTTTATTTATCGAATGAATCCGTCCAAAGCAACATTATCAAATCTGATTGCGATTTCGACGCATCTCTAATAAACCAAACTCTTGAAACTGGTTTAAATAATAACTCAAGCTCGGAAGTTTCCGAAGGTATTTCGGCACCAGTTGACTTGTTCTTGGGAGGTATGGGATATTCCATTGACGGTATTGAAAACTCCAATTCAATTGATTATATAAGCAATTGTTCGTTTTGCCAGCCCATTGACGTATACTCCCACGACTTGAACGACGATATTATTTACAATAACGATGGTGTACATGTCAACTGCTCATTTGAAGGCTGTGATCAACAAATCCACCCTACGTGTGCGGCAATACATCATCTACAGAACCGGAAACGGGTGCTAGCTAGCGCACCAAGCGAAAACGCATCATTATTTACTGGCAATGAGAATGTACTGAACGAGTCTCAAGACTCCAATCTTTCAACTAGTGCTTTGGACAATTCTTCAATTCATTTTGAATTATCTCCATTCAAAAATCTGACCGACTGCGATGATCCGCTGGTTTTGTACTGTATATCCCATTCCGGCTGATTGCTGCCACCACCCTTCTTTCTTTTTTAAACAAATCAAAAATCATGCTGTTTTTTTTAGACTTTACTAAATTTTTTTTTTAACAGTTTTATGAGTGATATTTTTTACAACATTGATTTTTATATTTATAAAATGATCTTTTATGCTATATGATCTTTTTTTATAGACTACGGCAAGGGGCGTGCGACTTGCCCTATTATTTTTAGTGGAAAGGGCCAGGGTAACGTAAACCCAAACTTGATTAAATATCCGGGTTACAATATTTATTATTTTTCCGTAAAGAGGCCAATGACTTTTTTTTTTTTTTTTTTT
>LSSL01000643.1:6543-39358 GCA_001953115.1 Smittium mucronatum | reverse complement strand
CCATTGAATCTACTGAGCTCCTAGTCAGAGCCCACTTCTAACAGGATTAATAAAATTAGGCTCCTACCCAAACGTGGGTTTGATCGACATGGCTCTCCTACAAATAGCTGTTAGACGCTGAGATCCGTCTGACTGTCGAACGCTGGACTTGTGCACTAGACTATGTCTCAGCTGTGTTAAACGACCGTTTCCTTCTGTTTCGAGATGGTCCTCATCTGGAATCTCTGTCCTCCGAATCGCTGTGCGCTGCCTCCACCATTCCCAACAAATAATAGTACAACGCTGTGTGAAATTTTAGTTTAGTGTACTTCGAAAAATACACTATTAAGCCCCTAAACTACGGCAAGATATTTCACTCTCAGGGGTTTCTTATTAGAAAAGCAGTAAAAATTTAAACCTTTAGAGTAGTACAAAAAATGTTATTGGTTTTTTGGTTAATAAAACATCTATATAACGTTAATACCATAAATATGAGGTTCTTTTCAAGGTCAGACTTTTTTTTATTAATCAAACCATTGACATAATAGAATTTAGCTATCTTCAAGCCATCAAAAATGAAAAAGCATCTTAGTTCTAATAGAATTTCAACATTTCTACTTTTAATTTTTTTTGTGATTTAAATAATTTGATAATTTTTACAATTATT
Organism: Smittium mucronatum; assembly: GCA_001953115.1. Classification (NCBI taxonomy): domain Eukaryota; kingdom Fungi; phylum Kickxellomycota; class Harpellomycetes; order Harpellales; family Legeriomycetaceae; genus Smittium; species Smittium mucronatum. The sequence continues at coordinate 38,712 of LSSL01000643.1, read as the reverse complement.
CTATTGGCGATTTCCAAACTATAAAAGTAGTGAAAATAAAATAGGAAGGAGTCTGACTCAAAGAGAATCTGCTAAATGGAAATATTTTTTATTTTATCGAATAGAAAATATTAAATACCAAGAACAGAAACCCAATGCATTTTTGGGTCTAGAAAGGTTATAGAGAGGTTTTTGCCCTTAAAAGGAACTTCCCAAATAAATGGTTGAAATATGATCTATTATTGGCAGTTTTTTATTATTCATCAAAAATAAATTGGATAAATTCACAAACAGAAACTTTAATTAAGTCCTTTATAAAGACGGTGGTGACATAACCAATTAAAACACAGCTCATTAGTTGGTAAACAAATTATGAAAAAATTAAGAGGTTTTGAATATTCAACCAGGAAAAGATATTTTCCAATCATATATATCTGTAGTTATGTTAAAAAAAAATATAGCGCTATTGGATAATAGACCGCTAGCTTTTGGAACTTTTATCGTAATCATGGACCCTACGATTTGCTTCAAAATTACAAGTTGAGGAAATCATTATACATCCTCCGAAATATCATTATTGATAGAAGCTTGTAATTTAGTTTACTCACCGTTACTCACCCATTACTTCAAGAAAGTCTTCATATCTATATAATATTGATTTTTATCTTTTTTTAGACTATTTACCCAGTCAACCTTCGAATTTAGATTTACAGTCGTATCCGCTAACATACTGTAGTGTCAAAAACCTAACCAGAATATTTTATCCCAAGACTGATAAGAATCATTATGGAGGAGGATTCCAAAAAGAATTCAAAATTAGGCTTTACTAAAAGCATATTTCACAACATTAAAAAAAGATACACTAAACTTAAACCCATTGGATCGCGCTCGGACGACTCTTTTTCAAATAATCTAATACGGGAGAATAATGACTCGTCTCAAAAAAAGTTTAGAGTTCTGTCAGTGCAATCAATGACTGACCATCAGAGTTTTAATAATACCAAATTCGAACAAACTAATAACATCAAAGATGTAGAAATTTCGTCTAACATTACTGGCATATTTAATCATGGAAATTTTTCAGCTACTTCTTTTGGTTCTAGAAATTTAGATTCAAGAAATTCGATCTTTGAGAATGTATTATTTAAATCAAATAGCAATAGCATTCCTAAAAACTTGGACTATGGAAAAAACGACATTTATTTAATCCCAGCAAAACCATCCGAATCTAATCTATCAATTCTTACTAATAAAAACAATCCACTCGATTCCAATTTAGAATGGTTCAGAAATGACTTGATAGAATTTCCCAAAGTCCGTCCTCCTAGCTTCTATTCTAGATCTAGAGACCCCTCTAAGGTCTCTATTTATTCTGATGTTCATAATTCTACTGGTCACTTGAAAGATCGATCTGCTCAATATGGGACTAAAGCTCAATCAATACAAATCCCATTTTCTTCTTTATCCCCTCAAAATCCTGTTAATTATGATCCTCCTTTCCCTAAACCCCCTTCTAATTTATTAAGTGATTTAGAATCCATTTCTTCCTCTCCTCTATATAACAAATCCAAGCCAATTCCATCACTCACCCCAGATGCTAACCGTTTCAAGTCCACTGTTCTAATTTCTAAAGAGTCTTCTGTTCCCATAGAAACTCCTTTCTTTACTCCAACAGTCTATTCGAGAGATTCAATTGAGGATTTAAAGCTTCCAACTGAATCGTTTGATTCCAATATTCGTGAAGCTCCTCTTCAATCCATGTCTCATGTAGCCCCACCTTCTCTTGATCCACCTTTAAGTCGCGATGAGCAGCAACTATTTAACTCAAGATATGCTATTTGTTTATTTTTGAATTCCAAGTATGCTGAATCTGAAAAGCTGTTGTTAAAAAACTCTTTACAAAACGACTTATATTCTTCTGAGGGATACGCTACTGTGGCCTTAATTAAATCCGCAGTCTCTTTCGATAGGGATCTTTTAAAATTGGCATTGGATGCTTGCTCAGATTTGGTTGCTAAGGCAACTGAGGTTAAAAACACTTGTGATTCAACATCCCAAGAACAGATTCAAGAAACCCCTAAAAATGATTCAGTTGTGAGTTGGTTCAAATCTAGCTATTCAAAAGTTGCTAGCATAAACATTTACAAGAGCTCCCATTCTATTTATCTGAAGATTAGCCAAATGAGCTCAATCCAACGTAATGCTGAGCTTATATGCGCTGAAGCCTATCTTCTTAGAGCTGTAGCAAACGTTATATTGAATGAAGGTATCTTCTCTTTTCTAAAAGAAACTTGGAATATTAAAACTTCGTACTTTGTTTACAAAGATTGCTTTGGTTATATAAATTGGTGTAAAGAAAAGGAATCTCCCGAGGCCACTGAGTCTTTAAAAAGCCTTGATTCTAACTTCGTTAATGGTGTTTATTTGGGTGCTGGAATTTTCCATGTTATATTCAGTATGATGCCACCCAAGTTATTAAAGCTGTTTAAATATGTCGGACTCTCTTCTAATTTAGGTCGGGGGCTAGACCTCTTAAAGAAATCTGCAAATATAAAATCAGATTTCAATATCGATCATAGCTACGAAGAAATTGAATTTTGTCCAGATGGGACCGTTTCTAGGAGCTTATCCATCGAATCTTTTAAAACTGCCAACATGCATTTTTCTCCCGAACATTCTCAAAACAACCAAGATAGCTCCGATAAGCTTCTCCGGTTTGCTAAATCTCCAGAATGTGATGTAAGATCAGAGCTTAGTTTTTTGACTTTGATTTCGTACCACACAATATTATGCCCCGAAACAGGAAATGATAAATTTGATCTTGATTTTGCCTATTCCCTAATCAAACAAAAGTCTAAAATATTTTCAAACAGTTTGATACTAATGTTTTTTGCTGGAAAAGTGTTCGAACTCAAAAACAATATAGAAAAAGCTATCCATTATTACAAAATAATGGATCGTATATCCTTCGAACCTGATTCTAGCTGGTACAAAATGTCTCACCTTGGAATATGGCAAATAAGCTGTTGTAAAATGGCAATGGGGAATTGGTCTGATGCCTATGAGGGCTTCAAAACTCTGTTAGCTGAAAGTAATTGGAGCAAAGCTGTCATCGCTTACTGTGCTGTTATTTGTCTTTATGAAAAATACTTGGTTGATAACGACCCTCAAATTCTTACCAGAGTCATTTCTGAACTCGCGGAGATTCCAGATTTAAAAAAAAAGATAGCTGGTAAATCTTTAGCCATTGAAAAATTTGTCATACGAAAGAGTAGAAAGTTTTTCATGCAAGACAACTTTCTTTTGCTTCCCTCCCTTGAAATGCTACAAGTTTTAAACTTCATCGACAAAACTCCACACTCTAGATTGAAATATTTGTTGGAAAACAAAGTGAACCAATATCTGTCATCAAACCTATCTAATTCTATTTCAACAAATTATCAAAATATTTCAGAGCCTAAGAATTTTGATGGGGAATATACCAAAATGGAATATGGAAAGGCTATTGACTCTGGAATATCTCCTTTGGAAATTCTAGCAAGATGCTGGGCGAATGAACATATTTATGAAGAAAATCTATCTGCGGAATCATCAGATATCAAAATAAATGATGATAAATTGTATGATAAGTTCTGTTTAACTGATTCTGATTTTAACTGCTTTAACGAATACAGACATTCGTATTATGCTGATGATCTGGCCCTCGTTCTTTTGCTTCAGGCTGCCATGCATTTTAGCATCGCCTTTCCATTTTCATCTAGGGGCTCTAAGCCATCGTTGAGTCTAGAACAGACCAGACATTCAGAGTTATCAAAAATATCTGCCATTAGGTTACTTCGTATTTCTAATAAAGTAAAGTTAGATCATTATTTAGTGGTATATGGCAGGCTTATCCTGGCATCGGTTTATCTTTACTCAGGCGAACCCGAAATATCTAAGCTACATTTTAACACCATTTTGGACTGTCGAGTCTTTTCTACCAGTCCAGAAATCTTCCCAACATCAGATAATGAGAAAATCGACTCTTTTATTGATTCTAAGATTTCAGAAACGAGTAGTTTAAGCAGAATTTGTGATACAACACAATATAATAATTTAAAACAGGATTTTTATATAAATCATGAGAGAGATACTATGATGAACAGCAAAATTCAGAGACACCTCATTTCCAAATCTGATTACAGATTTTTGGATTTGGAAACATTTTTTCAATTAGGTTTGCTTCGAAAATTTTATGTTGAAAATTCACCTAGAATCGATCTTGATCATACAGATAGTTCAGCATTGAAAAATGAAATTCTCTCTAATAGTACCTTCCAAGATCATTCTGATGAATACGATTCTTTTTCCGATCTTTTATTTTCCGATCCTGACTCCTTTTATGGTTGGCAAAAATCAAAAAACATAAAAGCGTATTCTTTGAAAAATAAGATTGATACCTTTTGTCACAATAGGCTGAAAATTGTAGAAGATTCTAAACCCTAATTAGAAATTATCGCCCATATTTGTATTTTTTAAAGTTCGTATTTTAATATGATGGATATTAAGGAATGTATACTCACGATCTGTAAAATAAACATTCTATTCTATAAATAAATGAAACTTCTCTCGGTAGTTTTTATATTCTAAACTTATTACTATTATAGGTATTTTTTCGTGTTAAAATTTTTTTAATTAATCTCTGACATATATTATTTTATGAGTTACTGAAACCTATCACTACCAAATTCAGAAAAGATAAATTAAAATATAAAAAAGGTAATTTTAAATTATACAGAATATTTTTATATAAAAAAAGTGTAAATAAAATCCAAAAAATTATAATAAAATCCAAAAAAGTGATTGATAATTATAAAAAATTATGATTTAGTTCGGTAATTGTGGTTTGTATTTCGGAAAAAATAAGACCATGTGAAAAAAAAAGTAACACAAATTGGTGATAAGGTTATATGTTATTTGAAGTTAGAATAATTATTGGACATAATATCAATAAAAAACTGATTGTCAACACCTCAGCTTTTTTGAACACTCATATGACATGAACGTAAAAAATGGAAACTATTTATTTCAATTCTAAATCCTATTCAACAAAAAAAAAACTTGCATATTAAAAAATCGAGTCAAGTTTGCTAGAAATGAGTTGAAACTCTCAATATAAATAAGGTATTTTCAGGTTCACAAATTCAAAATTAATAAAAACATTACATCTATATCATAAACAGAATCTTTTTAAATTATATGATACATAACATATGTTAAAATCATAATATGGTTTAAAATCATCAAACTTTCATGTCTGACCATTCTCGCGATTAACTGTGCATGTTCATGAGCTTTTATTCACAAGTTTTAATTTGATATGCCAAAACAATTATATACATTTGAATTTATAAAGAATTTGTTTTTTCTTTTAATTTATAATTTATCGAAATTTTTTAAAGATAAATAATACCATTGTTTAGAATTTATAACTTACAGAAACTGTCAAAATAAATGCACATAATTTAATAGTTTAATAATACAAATTTTAAATATTAAAAGTAAAAAAATTTATTTCATGTTTATCCATTTATGAATAATTTCATGATAAAAAAGCAAAAAATACATGGTTAAATAGTAAATTTTGACTATTTTAAGCAGAATCGGCTAAATTGGACCTAAATCGACTAAACTAAGCGATTTTCGACTAATATGAGAGTTTAACAAATAATCGCATTTAATTATAAAGCCATTTTAGACTAATTTTAATTGAATTAGGTAAAAAACACAATCGGCGCCTTTGAATTAAATAAAGAAATTCAACGTAAAAAAATTAAATAAAAGATTTAAATAAAGATTTAAAATACTTTTTTCTATCAACTTTAAAATAAATTTCCCGTAAAAAAAGGCTGTTTTCTAATTAAGTCGAAATGAACAGTTTTTTCAAGAATTTTAGTAAAATTTATATATATTAGTTGTGTTTATACACAACTTATTAATCTGAAAAATTTATTATTTTTACGTATAAATTCTTAAATTTTAAAACTTTGGATATTTTGAAAATAAAACGATCCATAAAGTGATTAATGGTTTTTGGTGTTACATGTTTATATCAAAAGAAGTCAAAGTCGCAAATTTACGTAGAGAATATCAATAAGTCTAAGATTTTGCGATAAGTAATATATAATCATAAGTTTCATTAAAAAAATATGTCTTGCTTATTTAATTATATAATCTGTGAGATAATTTTTTTTTATATCAATGTATTTGAAACTATCTTTAATTATACATTTTTTAATTTTATCTATGATATTGAGATGGTTCTCAAAAAAAAATAAAGCTTCATTTATAGTTTATATAAATAAGATAAAACATTAGTTTTAATATTAATGCTAAAAGAGTAAAAAAAATATTTCAGTATATTTTTCCATTTTAGAAAAAACAAAAAAGGCACTCCCTTTAAATTTAGTACACCAAATATAATTGGCTTGTATTAATATTACTTTGAACACAAAAAAAAGATCTAATAATGATAAAAATAAGACTATGACTTTTTGGAAGCATTTCTCTTAAGGGAAAATTTTCAATATAATGTTAATTGAAATTACATTATTATACAATATAATTCAGTAATTTAAATTGAATTCCTTTAAATTTTGGAATTTAATGTATAAGCTTTATAAGTTATGTTTTTCAAAAGCCCAGAATGTTAAATTATTTTGATATGGACTCATTTAATATAAAAACCTTAAAATTTTTAATGTAATAGTATACTTTTTAAAAAACTCCTAAACTTTTAAAAATGCAAGAAACTATAACAAATAGATAAATTTTCTCAATTGATTGATTGCACTTAAATATAGCTAATATATATAATGTTTAGTAAGATGCTTGAAAAAACTGTTAATCTTGGCTTAATTATAAAATAGTCAATACAAATTCTTTATTCAATTCAAAGGCACCAATTGCATTGATCACCTAATTCGAATAAAATTAGTCGAAAATGACTTAATAATTAGTTGCTTTTGTTGGCCAAATTTTCATATTAGTCGAAAATTACTTAATTAGTCGAATTTGACCCAATTTAGTCGATTCTGCTTTTAATAGTCGACTCTTAACCAATTTAGCAGAAATTTATTGGAAACCAAAATCCATTCACAATTAATCAGAAGATCTAAAATATTGGTCATAGATTAAGTACTAATGAATTTTATTAAACCCTAATCCTGCATTGGCATTTAAAAATGAATGAATATTAAAAAGAAAACCCTTTTATAATTTTCTAGCATCCGTAACTATTTTAAAGCATTTGGAAGAAGTATTTTGGGCATTTGATTTATTGTGAGTATTTAGTGTTACACTCTGGACTCGAAATTTGATAAAAATATACCCTTTAACTTTCCTTTAGGTAAGCAGCTAGTAGGTCCATAGAGGAGTTTATTGTAATTAAGATAATAGAATTTTCTATGAAAGTTTTTTTTTCAATGTTTTTAGTATATTTTTCAATCGCTTTATCTTACAATAAAACTCTTTGATACAATATATATATATATCCTTTGAAAATAATTTTTAATAAATAAACTAGTTGACTCTAATATTCATCTCATAGTCAGGTTTGAATAAGAATAGAAGATAAGTTGGGGTATGATTCATAGTAAAACTACATATCATTCCCTAGTTAGCACTTATTTTGTTACTAACATGATATCAAATATTTGAAAATATGTTGTGCATATTTCTAATTGCTTATCTTTTTTTTAAAATAGAAATAAAAATATTTAATTGAAATTATCCTTTTCCAAATTTTAATACAATGTGCAGCTAGAGCATACTTTTTCTGAGCTTATTTTCACTTTTTACGAATTTTTTAGTCTCCTAAGAGTGAAATACCTTTTTTTGGCTTTGAGGCTAAGTAGTTACTTTTCAGGATACACTAAACTAAAAATTCACAAATAGTTGTACTATTTCTGTTTGTGAGTAGTGAAGAAAACGTACAGATAATCGGAAGACATCTATTTAGATGAGATCTATATCTAAACAGAAGGAGAAGATCGATTAGCACAGCTGATACATTTTCTAATGCACAAGTCCAGCTTTCAACGTTCAGATGGATCCCAGAGTCTAACAGCTATATTTAGAAAACAATTTATATCAACCCAATTTTGTGTAGGATACTAATTTTATCAATCCTGTTAGATGTAGACTGAATAAGAGCTCAACATCCTCGATATTATATTGCTTGTTGAAGATGAGCCTAATTTATACTGCATTTATTCTCAGTCATACACCTACTTGAAGCAATTCTGGGGGGGGGGGCTTTTTTTTGGTAGATTTCACCCCCTTACATTAGGTAAACAGCTGTTAGTTTGGTAGAGGAGCTTATTATAGTTGGGAAATTAGTCTTTTATATATGAATTTTTTCTTTTTTTAATTTTTTTTATATTTTTTAAAAGTTCTATCTAAAAATAAAACTCCTGATAAAAAAAAAAGAATTCAACAGTGAAGATTTGTAGCTTTTCATTATTATTGATCTACACTTGTTATGATTCGTTTAAAATTATTACCAATTCTTCGATTGGAGATACTCTAAAATATAATTTATTCCTTTATTATTTTTAAATAGATTTTTTTACATATCTTCTCCCCCAATTGAAAAAAAGGAGGAAAAAATTTATCATAAAACTAGGTAAAAATCTTAGAAACAACAAAAAAAATTTTAAAATCATCTAGTATTTTGTGAAATATAGCTATTACTTTTTTTTTTGAGTGAGTATTAAGTTTATTCTGCATTTTTAATGATTTATGAAAAAAAAAATTAAAGAGGTGATAATTTTAATCAGGGGAATTATAAACTTTATTAATGAAAGAAAAAAAATAGTAATAAATATTTTGAAAAAATTTCTAATTTATTAACTTGAGAGATAGAAATTCTTTGGATTCAAAAATACAATTTTAGGAGAAAATTGATTTATTTTGGTACATTTTAAAAAAAAGCTAGAATAATTGTTGGTTATTTACAATTTTTAGAGCAGGGATTTAATTTCAGGGCTTCAAAAAAAATTTCATCCTGTCACTTAATTTCAAAAATCTATAAAAATAAAAAAAAGTACGAAAAAATTTCATTGAATTTGGATACTAATTTATTATAAAAAGAAAAACTTTCCATATTTTTATAAAATTCGAGTATGCTTTTAGATGCATATGCTACCTATGTTTAAACAGCTCATTTTTCAGTCGCTATATATTTTTCTATAAGAAAATCATTTAAATTAATAAAAAAGTTGCGTTTTAAACGTATTAAAATAGTGATTTTTTAGAGAATTTTTTATTGGATAGATAATTTTTGGAATATTTGAGCCTTAGACATGTTATTTTTTTTTGTTTTTTTTAGGGTCTTGAGCTCAACAGTAAATTTAGCTCATCTGATTTGCATATTACAAACCAAGATTAAAATTAAAATATCCAGAAAAATAAGGAATTACAATTTAGTAAATTTTTATTTATAAAAAAATATCAATCTAAATATTTTGGTTCCAAAAAAGTAAGCGAAGTATCTTCTAGATCAATCAGAAATAGTTATTCTGTAAATGTTACGCTCTTTCGTGTTTTTTTAGTTTTCTTGCTGTTTCTTATAATTTTTTTTTTTCAATTCAAACTACTGTGAACATAATTGACCTTTGATTGAATAGATGAAATGTTAATAATAGATATATCGAATCAAATAACTTGAATATTTACCATATTTTTACAACCCATGATCAATCACTGGAGGAAATTATTCGCCTCAAATTTTTTTTTTTATTTTTGAAAAATATATGAAATATTAAAGACTTGAAAAAGAAAAAAAACACGTCAAACTTATATTATTTTTAATATATTTTAATAAGAATTTGGTGATAAAACTTGGATAATACATAAAAAAATCTTCTTTCAAAAGCCCCTAGCGATAAATTGTTCGATTTTTGAATATTATTGATTTCTTGTGTGAAATATTTGAATTTATCAAATTAAAATTATTATTTTTTAGTTTTTCATTTATGGCTGTATTTTTGATAAACTATTTTAGAAAAATAATACAAATTTTCTTATCGAATTCGTTACTGTATTAATTTTTGGTATACTTTAAGGATGGGGTAAAACAGATATATTTGAGTATCTGGCTCAATTGTTGTTATTTAATTGCTAGCTATTTAAGAAATTTTCAAAAACTCTATTTGTATTAAAAAGTTGAATTTTTTAATTCGAAATATTTTTAAGGTTTTATCTTTTTTTCCTCAAAAGGTTTAAATTTTTAAATACTAATTTTCACTATATTTTCATCATTTTTTTTAAGAAAGGTATGTAGGAATTATCAATATAGTGATAAAATTTATAAAAAAAATCAACAGCTTTTTTACTATTGAATTTAAAGAGATAATAAAATTATAACTAAAGCTTATATTAATATCATATTTTTAATAACTCGTTATTCAAAAATTTTCATTTCTATATGCTTATATATTAAATTTTATCATCCCTATTCGATATCCCTTGAATCAATGCCCTCGAGATATGAAGTTGATAGAGATGTAGAGAGGACTATGGTGATAATTAATCAAAAAAATATAACTCTTTTTAATATTTTTTAAATTTTTTTTTATAAATTTTATTTGAATTTAAAAAAAAAATTCCCGTAAAAAAAATCCGATTGGATATTTCCGATATATAACTATTTTAATATCATGAATATAAGTAAATTTAAACGATTTTTAAACAAAATTGAATTTATTATACTTATTCTAGGAAGCTCTTTTTACCATAATACTAATTCTTTGATGAATATTTTTTTTTTCTAGATCCATATTTATAATACATATATATTACTAAAAATAATAAAATTTTGCTATAGTAATACTGAAATCATTTTACTACCAGATTTTGCTTCAAATTTTTTTTCTTTTTTTAATACCTATTTTTATTTTGAATAAATCAATAATTTGAAGTAAAATTGATTAGTAACTGGCTTAGATGTATTATTTCTTACAAAATTTTGAGAATAGCTTGCAGATTTTCTATAAATCTATAGCTTTTTAATAAAATTTTTTGAGGGATTATTATTTAGCGTTAAAATAACAACCAATTAAAATTAAATAACGTAATGTCTAAAAAATCTTAAATAAAATTTAGATAGGCCCTATTAAAATTTTTGTTACACCTAGTGATTGATTTTAATTTATTTTCCTTATATTGGATATCTTAATCTTTTAAAATCTTAATTTTTTAAAATCTTATTTCTTAAATAATTAAAAAATAAAAAACTTATAAACAAAGGGGGTTTCAATCTTTTAATATAAAACTCCGAAAAATGATAAAATTATATTCATTTATAGAATTAGCAAAAAACCATATAACAATGAGATTCTTATATTTTATGATGATTTATTATTAGCACAATAGTTTTTAAAATTAACAGATTATTTGGAATGAGTAAATTATACATCTACAAATAAATCTATCTTTATTAATAACCCACCAAATTTATGTATATATAATATTAACGAAAATAAAAATTAGATAGAAATATATGCCAATTATGATTTTGTATTTGTCATTTTAAATATTATAAGCAAAAGATATTTTATGTATTAAATCACATTTTGTAAACCTTTCGAATTACTTTTAGACTGTCAATAAAAATTAATGGTAAATAAATATACCTTGGTAAAAAAAATATTTTAAAAATAAGAAACCATACATAAATTTATATCGCGTTATTTTATAGGAAAAAATAAAATAAGGAAAATTTAAAGATTTAAAGTTTAGAAGAATTATGTTTTATACTTGAGCTAAATCCTAAGATTTGGGGTATATGGGTCTATAATTAGATTTTATAAAAAAATTAATATGCTGTGTCAACTAAACGAGACTTTTTGGACCAAAAAACATTATTGTAATGCTCAACACGATTTCAAAAATATTCTAAATATTCTAGATAAAGCTATTTTTTTATGTTAAAAATGATTATTATGGATATTCAGGAACATTTTGACAAATCTGGGGGGGGGGATTTGATAAATAAAATAGTGACTTTTTTTACATATAAATAAATGAAAAAAAAATCTTTAAATTTAAATAAATCTAAATTAATAAAAAGGTGTAGTGAATACCTTGTGAATAATTAGGGCTGCTCAATAGAATTACAAGTATTTTTTTTCTATCAGAAGATAGCATTATTATATGATATTAATAGATAAATTCTAATATATAAAAAGATTGTTTTTTTTAAATATGTGTAACCATCATAGGAAAATACAAAATTAAAATAAAATATTATTATCCTTATTAAGGCTTTTTATAGTTTGTAAAATCATTATAACTTGAGTTTTTAGAGAGGAGAAAGGGTTATATATATGTTCTACATAAATAAATTTTGAAATAAAAAAATATTATTTAAAATATCTGAATATTTGGGTATTTTTTGATAGATTTTATGCTTATTTATAATTAATCCTCTAATTAATTTTGAGATTCTTGTGATTATAAGGCACCTCCATTAGAATTTTATAAAATGTAAATTTTTAATCACAAAATCAAATAAGTGGTAATTCAATTAAACTAATATGATTCAATAAATTTAATTAATATTTTATTTTTACTATATAATTGAAATCTAGTAGTAATAAACCAAAACAGTCAAGAGTTTTGAAATTATCTCTAAAAAGACAAAATAATCCAATTCCTTAGAAAAAAATCTACACTAAAACAATTCTTTAAATAATTACTTAAGCTAGTATAAATTATAATTTTAAAAAAATAAAATAAACAAAAATTAATCAATAATCACCCACCCCCCTTCAAACATTATTGAAAAAAAATGGAAACCGGATACTTCTATAATCTGAATTAGAGTTTTGGAATGAAAGATAAGGTTGAAATCGGAACTTTATCAGATAATTTTAATATAAAAATTTCTAAAAGACAGATTTTTATTAAAATATTTCTTCCTATCAAAAAAATAAATGAATGTTTGTTTCATAGAAAATAATCTAGCGAAACGCTTACATTCTTATACCTCTTTTTCAAGTTTAATATGTATTGAGGAGCATAAAATTTTTTCTTTCTGGATAAAAGAATGATCAAATCTGTTACTTTATATAAGTAAAAAAAATGCTCTTATATCTTTTAACAAAGAAATAAATTTTTCTCACGGGCAGACAAAAAGATGAAAATATAATTATAAAATATAAATATTTTTTTGATTTTAATAGAAGAATAAAGTGTTTTTTTTTATAAAAATTCATTTATTTTTGAAAATCATTTCTACTTTAGAATAGATATATAAATTTATGGGGATAAAGCAAAAGAGTCATTATTTTCAAAATAATTGTAAAAATAGTCAAAATTTAAATCTATTGTAAAAGTAATCAAAGTGAATCGATATGATTATATATCCAGAAAATATGATAAATATTTATCTAAGTTTCTAATTTAATCTAGCCAATTATCCAAAAAAAAGAATTTAAGTTCTTTGAATTCTCTTTTTATTGGGCTAAAGTTTATCAAGTAAAATAAAAAAGACAAATAGGAGATTATATCAAGAAAAGACTGTTTTTTACTGTCTAAAAAATAGTCTAAATCAAAATCAATCAAAATCAAGCCAATAAAAGTTAAAAAAATTTATTAATCCTAAAAATCTTTATATTTCGTGTAAAAAATCGATTCACATTTAATATTATGAAATTTATTTATAATTTTGCTTTAATTTTGCACCATATTTCTAAAGAAGGAGATTACTTGAAACAAATTAATCGAGTAACCAGTCTCAAAGAGAATCAAATAAGTTTGTAATTTGTTTCAAAATTTATTGCAGTTTTTTTTGTAGGTATATTTAGTCCAATAAAAAAGAAAATTTAAAGCGCTTTGAAATTTTTTGGATAATTCTTTAAAATATCTGAAATTATGTGTAAAATTGTTTCCATTTGCTAAATAAATAACTGCATCGAGTTAATTTGACTTTTTTTGCAATAATTTTATACTATGGCTGTTATTAAAAATATTTCATATAGAGTACTTTTGCTTAATCCTCTAAATTTATTGGAAATATTAGTTATTTAACGCATAAAATCGAAATTAGGAATTTATATATATTTTACCATTTTTTTAACCTAATCTTAGTTAATTGAAAAATATATTATCTTTGAAAATATTTACTTTTTTATTATATTGATATTTTTTTGATTTTTCCTTGATTTACATACAAAATTTTAACCGCATTATTCTCATTTGATTGATTATTAATAGTATAATCCATTTTTTGGACACATTGTTTTTACACCTATTTCAATTTATAAAACTTTCAAATTTTTTGTTGGAAAATTTATTCATTTTGAATGATAAATAATCAGTATCATTTTTTTTTTCTAAGTGGAACCTCCCTTTATTTTATCAAAAAGGTTTTGATTTAAATTCTCTTTGGATTTTTTTTATAGAATGGATAAAGGGGGTAAATTATGAAATCGGACACTTAAGAGACGAAAAATCTTGGGAAAATGTTTCTATTTCTTTCGAAGGTTCCAATAAGGACCTAATAATAAAATTAGTAAACTTTTACCCGAAGTTATAAATTAAACACGTAAAGAAAAACGATAACATAGCACCAATAATGTGTGAAAACATATTTGAGAGTATAAAGTTAGATATTATTGATGTTTTTAAAACCCATAGTAGATAATTTGAAATTCAATTCAATTCTGTAAATATCTTCAGCCAAATAAATTGAATTTATTATCCCAAGAATAAATTTTTTCCGGAGGTACTATAAAATTTGAAAATTTAATTTTTCACATTTTCAAAATTTTAACTAATTCTAAAAAAATAAAAGCCAATAATGGTAAAAAATTCACAAACCAAGATTTCAAATGATTTTTCAGGGATTTAACAGGAGGAATACCTTCTAATAATTCTAAAAGAAGCCCTCTATTCAATTTTAGATTTAAAAAATTTTATGAAAATTTCTAAAGAATAAGCAATGAAATTATAGAGGACATAGGGCTTTAATAATTTTACAGCTAAAAAAAACCCAATTTTTTGTATTATTATTATTAATAAAAATTATCTTCTTTCTAAAGCTTTAAACTTCTGGGAAAAATTTTGGGATATTTTTCCTTATTTAATCTAATAATGCTAATTTATAAAAAAATTACTTGATATTAAAGGTGCAAATATGCAGTAATATAAATTCAGTTTATTTGAATTAAAATTAGAAGATATTAGTTTTCTTGCGTTAGATCTATGGTTACCCAGGAGAAAAAAATTCGCGTTTATGATATCAAAAGAAAGAATTTAAAGTTATTTAATTAATTTAAGAAGATATTTAGAATATTAGAAGATATATGCAGTTAATAATGAGTCCATATTGGACAAATTGGTGTGACAAACTTGAGGGTAATAATTTTAGAATTGCTGAAATTTTATCTATTAAAATATAGATTACGGAAAGGAAGTAGAGTACGAAATTTTTTTATTTGTAATAATTGTAATAGGCCTACAGTCCAAGAAAATTAGGGAAATTTTACAATAAAAATAATCAGGAAAAATGTTTAAGAATTCCTTAATGTAATGTTAGTTATAAAACCAAAACCTCAAAAGAAGTTCAAATATGATAATGGAGAAGTATTTTTTAGATATAATGATTGATAAAATTGAAGATAGCTGCATAATCTATAATAATTTGCAACCAAATATATAGTTAATTATACAAAAAGCATATTTACAGTCTGGATACTTTTGATGAGATTGTATTGTCAGAGAGTAAGATTTCAAAAATATACACATTAGGAAAAACTGCCGGTGTGATACGCATAGTTGAAATCAAATGAAATTGTAAAAATATAACAAAGTAAAAAAAAATCATTCAAATCTATATGTTTTTCTATCAATATTTTGACCGTTTATGTGAAATTATTGATAAAAATAGATATGTAGCGCCTTTTAATATGATTAAATCTTTTGTATTAAATCATAATTAGCATATATTTTATTGAAAAGAACATTTTTTAAAAAATTATGATAAAATTATATTATGAATATAACAAATTTATCAAAAAAATTTCTAAAAAATGATATTTAATCTAATAAAATTTTATAAAAAAAAAACTATAACTTTGGAACAATCAATTTTTCAAAAGTATATGATTTTTTATAAAAAAAAACACTTTATTCTTCTATTAAAATCAAAAAAATATTTATATTTTATAATTATATTTTCATCTTTTTGTCTGCCCGTGAGAAAAATTTATTTCTTTGTTAAAAGATATAAGAGCATTTTTTTTACTTATATAAAGTAACAGATTTGATCATTCTTTTATCCAGAAAGAAAAAATTTTATGCTCCTCAATACATATTAAACTTGAAAAAGAGGTATAAGAATGTAAGCGTTTCGCTAGATTATTTTCTATGAAACAAACATTCATTTATTTTTTTGATAGGAAGAAATATTTTAATAAAAATCTGTCTTTTAGAAATTTTTATATTAAAATTATCTGATAAAGTTCCGATTTCAACCTTATCTTTCATTCCAAAACTCTAATTCAGATTATAGAAGTATCCGGTTTCCATTTTTTTTCAATAATGTTTGAAGGGGGGTGGGTGATTATTGATTAATTTTTGTTTATTTTATTTTTTTAAAATTATAATTTATACTAGCTTAAGTAATTATTTAAAGAATTGTTTTAGTGTAGATTTTTTTCTAAGGAATTGGATTATTTTGTCTTTTTAGAGATAATTTCAAAACTCTTGACTGTTTTGGTTTATTACTACTAGATTTCAATTATATAGTAAAAATAAAATATTAATTAAATTTATTGAATCATATTAGTTTAATTGAATTACCACTTATTTGATTTTGTGATTAAAAATTTACATTTTATAAAATTCTAATGGAGGTGCCTTATAATCACAAGAATCTCAAAATTAATTAGAGGATTAATTATACATAAGCATAAAATCTATCAAAAAATAGTCAAATAGTCAAATAATCAGCCTCAAATTTGATTTATTGGATACAAGTAACTAATTTGAATTAATTTTTATTCCGTATATATCTAAATATAGCTCAAAATTTAAGTGAGCTAGTTTTTT
Organism: Smittium mucronatum; assembly: GCA_001953115.1. NCBI lineage: Eukaryota > Fungi > Kickxellomycota > Harpellomycetes > Harpellales > Legeriomycetaceae > Smittium > Smittium mucronatum. The sequence continues at coordinate 21,636 of LSSL01000643.1, read as the reverse complement.
TTGACTTGTTTATTAGCTTTTTTTCCATATTTTATAATCTTAGGAATATAGGATGAATTATACACTAATTTAATCATAAAAAATATTTTTTATGTAATTTAATAATCAATTCTTACAAATATATATACAAAATCAATATTCTGTCCTTAATTTTGATTTTTAAAATTGGTTTCTTATTTTATTATTTATAGTTTATGTTTATATTTTTACTTTTTTGTGAAAAACTCTAGAATGGAGAGAATGAAAATATTATGAAAATATTTTTAGAAGCACCCGATTTCAATAATCTAATCCTATTATTATTTTGTTTAAGTAACGAACTCAATGCATCTTAATCCAATTTTTTCGTTAATATTATTTAAATAATCTATTGAAGTATTGAAGTTACGTTTTTTTCAATTTCAACTCTGGCATTATAGTCCTAATTAAAAGTGAGAAATAAATGGTTTAATTTTAAGGTTTATTTATCCTATTCTATCAAAAAAATTAAGTCATTTGAATAAAATAAAATCTTTTTCTTTCTACTATCTAAAAAAAATTTAATAAATTTTATAAATTTTTATTAAGCTATTTAATGAATTAAATATTTATATTCAATTTTAGAAAAAAAAATTTTATGGCTAAACACGTTTAATATGAAAATTATTAAAATTATTAAAATTTTAGGATTTTTCTTTATTTTATATTAAATGTAAATTTTTCGATTTAATGCGTTTTATTCAAGTTGAATACATTATTATAATTTTCGAAAATTTGTTTTAACATAAAAATTTTATAATGAAATCCAATTTTTGTTCCAAAGTCTAATTTTTTTTTTTTCAAATTATATTTGTGGGTTAAGTATTTTGGAATTATATATTTATTAAATCGCTTTCAAGAATTAAAATAAATAAGCTTTAAAATCTTGTTTTATCAATTATAAACGCCTAATATTTCAATTTAAAAAACAAATAAAAAAATTTAAGAATTTAAATATGAGATTATATTTATGATATTCAGAATATAAATTATACATCCCATTATATATAAATAAGACTTTAAATCATTCCAAGAAATTTGATTGTTTAATTGTGCATATCTTATCTTTATTTAATTTTTTAAATAGGATTATTTTTAATATTAAATAATTAAAATGAAAAAAATCTAAGGAAATAATTTGGAATAATACCGTAAATATATAATCTGGATTTGCTATAAAGATTTATTTAAGTCTTTTTAGAGAAAAAACAAAATTTTATCGATAATTGAGTTCAATTATGAAAAAATGCTAATAGTTCTTTTTATTCAGTATTATAATGAAAAATCCGACTCGATTAGGTAATATTTTGATATATTGATACAAATTTTTGGGAATTAAGATAATAAATTTTGGCTTTCTTGTTGGATTTTATTGTATAAACTGAATAGTCAGATATTTATGTTTGAAATAAAAATAAAACAGTTATATGTGGTTGGATTTTTTATGGTGAGTATATCTATTGATGATTTTAATGATTCAAAATAATAAATCAACCAATTAGAAGAGTATTTATTTAGAGAATCTTAATTTAAGTTCAATATTTTTAAAGAAAGAATAGGGGAATATTGAGGGGAAAAGAGTCAAAATGATTAGTCCAAAAAAAAAAGTCGAATTAAATAAAAATGAGAGATGAACTCTGCCTATTCAATAAAAAAAATGTGCGGAAATTAAATACCAAAAAAATAATTATCCTTTTGTTAGAAATATAAGATATACTAAATATATGATATATGATATATGAATTATATAAAAAATGGACTTTTGGCTTTTAGCTTATGGGATTTTTGGGCCAAAATAAAATAATATATAATAAAATAAATAGTAAATAACTAATAACAAATAACAAATAACTAATCAAAAGTACATTTTTAATATGTGCTACTGAAATTTTAAGTAAGAATGATGGAATCTGTTGTTATTATGCCAAAAGTTCGTATATCAAGTACTTTTTATATTTTTTGGAAAAATAAATAAAACTATGTATTTAGGTGACGAAGGATTATTTTATTTTCCTTAAAGTAATATTTTCAGCTCGAATAAAACTCATTCAATAGAAAAAATTCTCATTTATTTAAAAATAATGAAAATTTTCTGAGGTTTGATAATTTATCTATTAAACGCGCTTAAACCAAAAACAAAACACATTTTCTGAATTTCTAAAATTGCAGTCAAGCATTTCTAATCATTAAATCACTTTTTAAAACATTTTATAAAAACATTTTATTTTTTTTATTATTATAATAGCAAAGTAAAAACTTTTATTTTATTTAAAGGACTGAATTGCGAGGTAGCCTATTAAAAATTAATTTTTACATATTTACAGTTATATTCGTTGATTTATATGTCAAATTTTATGCATTACCAAAATATAGTCTATTAATATATTAAAAAACTAGCTTAAAAGGAATTTTACGGTCAATTTGAGTAAAAAGCATGTAATTTTTATCATTATCTGATAATTAGAAGTTTATTGGGTAAATTTAACAAAAATATGTCTTATTGACTTATTTTATAATATAAATTTGTCATTTATAAATGTGGCGAACAAAAAGAAGTTTCCTGTCTTTTTACTAATGATAATTTTACCCAATAGAACCCGTATAATTTTTCTTCAATGTGAAAATCAAAATTTTATTTGCCATCTCCCTTCAATATCAAGATTCCTTATGGGCGAATAGAAAAAAGAATCAAGTATTGTAAAATTATTCGTTAAAATGTGTTTAGATTTTGTGGAGGATTTAAAAATAAGACACTTTATACTCAGTGAATGAGTTCAAATTGACAGATTATCGCTAAATTGATTTGAAAAAAAAAATCAGATTAACAGATAATGATAAAAATGACATCTTTTAAATCAAATTGACAGATTTTTTCGGCTAACCTAAAAACAATTAAAGATAAAAAAATTCGTGTGTTAGAATAGGTAAAAAAATTTATTAGGTATTGGATAAAAACTGCAGAAAATTTTACATAGAAAAAATGAAAATAGATATATTTAGTTGACGAAATTCAAAATATAATCCATTAAAAAACGGGTATTTGTGTTCAAGAAAATATCATTTATCCAAAATCTTATAGCTGTTTAAAAAAGCTCTCATTAATTTATATTATTAATTTATTAGCTCATATAAATGGTTATAGCCTATTTTTTTTATCGCTGAATATATTCATTTTTCTGTCTTTTTCAATATATCCCCAAAATATTTTAGTTTATTATAATATTACCCTTAGAATTTTCTAATGGGTTTTATATAGAAAATTGGATTTAAATATCTTATAGAACACCAATAATAGATAAAATATGTTAATTTTTTGTATTAGAAATAAATTTTATTCCATTAAGATTCAACAATATTTTTATTGAGTTTTTTTTAATATTTTTTTTTTGGACCAAGAAAATAAACCCATTTTATGGTGTTAAGAGATTTTTTATAAAAACTAATATTTTATGAGGATCCATTATTTATTTATTTTCAAACATTATATTGTCACATAAAATGCATTTACAGTTAAAAAAATTTCGACAAGGAAATGGAATTGATGTTCTAAAGTGTAAATCAACCAATTTTTTAAATACTTTTATAAATATAGCTTGATTTTTATGTATTAATAATCTCATTTATATAATTCAATATTTTAAACAGTATATTTTTTTTTATAAATAACACTTTTTTAAATTCTTCTTAATGGAGTTTGGTCATAAGATATAGCTCCAAAAAAGATTAGAAAATAAATTTCCTATAAAAAGTTTAATGACACATTGATTATAAGCTCATCTTCTTTTTTTAAATATTCTATAAAAAAACTCTTCCACTATTCTGCATATTCGGTTAGATAAATAAATAAAAAAATCCTTGTAGATTTTTTTGATTCAGATAAAACAGATTAAACATAATTACAAATTATTATTTCTATTTCAAATGAAGAGGATCTAAATTGATTTAAGGAATAAGTTTGATTTCTACGTATATGTAAAATTTGGTTAATATATCTTAAGTAATCAATATTACTATTTTATTATAATGATTTTTTTTTCTGGATTAGATAGTAAAAAATTAATAGAATATTCTTTTTTTTTATTCCTTGATATTTTTTTAAAATGTTTTTAGAGGAATTAGTAACGTGTGATAATTTTAATTTAATATTTCTACTCCAAATTTTTCCTATATTAAAATCTTAAAACTCGCTGATCTTTGTTACTAAAATGATTATATAATTAATCAAGCTCGTAAAGCAAAGATTAACTTGTATTAATTTAAAAATTCTTATATCAAGTTTTATGATCTTATTATATAAAAGTATATCTAAATTTTAAACCCAAAAAAAAAAGATAAAAAAATAAAAATAAAGTCTTTTATGGTATATTCTATGAATTACGGGTTAGTTTATCCCTATCATATTTAGCGAAGGCAAAAGATGGGAATGAGTGAGTGACTTAATATAACCCCCAACCCCCTTCCCCATCGTATAATATAAATCGATCTTTGCTTCACGAGCCCGATTAAATATACTTTTATAATTAGGCGAGGGGATGTATTGGACTATTTCAGAGGTAACATAGACTAATTTTTGGTTATTTTTAGGGTCCATTAAAATTATTCGGTATGAGTAAAACATGGGGTAATTTTAAATGAGTGTGTGTATCACAATTTCGTCAAGCGGTACTTCTGATGATTATTACAGGGACAATCTGATTGCTCAAGCCTCTGGAGTATATATTTTCAGGCGATAAATTAATAGCCCCGTTATTTTTTAGATATAAAGATTGATAATATTAATTTATAATATAACAAAATAGGTATTAGATATCTTAAATATAAATATCCGTAGATAAACTGTTATTAAAATGAGGTTTTGGGTAGTGGTTATGGGTGATCCTATGATTACACAATTTTTAAATACATACTGGGCAACATTATCTTATCTGAATTTCTACTGATAATTTTTGAATTTATATTAAAGCTTTTTTTACATCTCCTTGGTAGCTAAAATCGACAGATTTATGATATTTTGCGAAATCTCAGTCTGAGGATTGGATATTAATTTTATATCAGATTTACGAAAAAAATCTGTCATAGTTAGCAGCCAGTATACTTTAGCAGTATTTCTCTTTTCTTAAAGCTTTTACAAGGAGCCCCGGAATCTAATTGACTTTATGAATGATAAATGAGGCAATTGAAGGATAGTGTAAATCTGTGATGAGCTCCTCAAAAATTATAAAATCCCCATTTTCATTTTGATTGATTTGCAGAATTAAAAGAGCTGATTTATATTATTGATATTTTTGGCTTTTAATTTTCTTGGATTTTATGTCTCTGCGATGTAATTTACTATTTGTGGCTCTGATATATCAATGCAAATGTTTCAGCAGGTTCTCTGGTCTGGAAAATGCTGTTTTAAATGTCATTTTCTGGGTCTATTTTAATATATAATCTTTAATAACGAAAATCCCATCTAAAATATTATATAATCTTGTTATTAGAGAGTGCACCGCAAATTCTCAATTCCATTAGGCTTAATTTTTACTCTTTTTAAACTTCTATTTTCCTTTTTTTTTTCATCTGGAATCACTTTTAATCACATTTAGAAGAATGATATGTGATACTGACAGTTCAAATAGATCGGATAATCGTATAGCTGATTTTAACAGTAGTGTTACAAGTGTTTTTTGAGCATATTTCTTCACTTTCTGCACAACTTAGATATCAGGATAAATGTTTAGCTGATTAACATTTTTTTTGATCCTGGTCAGTTTTAGCTCAATAAACTCATATAGACTGTTTTGGTGTCATGAAAATAGCTGAATTATGCATCCTACCTCTATTTCAACTCGAATTAGATACAATCTATTCTTTTGAACCTAATATATTTGATCTAATCGAATGACGAATTATTATTTGCCATTCCTTCTGTTATTTAAGCCTAATCTGAGATTCTCTGAGATTTGGGATTAGAGGATGTAGGTAAGCTGAATTCAGGTTTTGGTCTTCAGAAAGTGTAGCCATATATATTTGCTCTGCTGTTTTCAGAACTTTTTTTAAGTCTTTCTGTCAAATTGCCTGGATTAAAAATTCTTCGTTTTATTGTCTGATTATCAGAACTTATCTAACTAAGACTCTTTTATGAGTTGATGAGTTGATTAGATTTCCAAGAGCTCATTTTCATGGATACAAATTGACTCCTATAAGGTCTCCATAATTCTTAATAATTTTTCGAACCGAATAAAACTCCATAGGTATTGAGACTAAATTCTGTATATATCTCATTCCCGGAAGCTTTGCAGAAATTACTTAAATTTTCATCTAATATGTTGATTTTCCCGGAATATTATAATCTTTATTATGGGCTCTGTAAGATCTACTTTCCCCGTTCACCGTTTCAATTTGACCTAGAGTTGTTTTCCAGATCCAAAAACTTTCTTTGCATTAAAACTTCAGGATGGATGGTTGCTTAAATCTCCTTTTTTTCTCGGACAAAGCGCAATAGATCCTTCAGAGTTTTTTATACATCATCCGGAAACCTGTAGGAATCTCATCACAGATTCCTAAACTTGGATTTTTGAGCCTCTAACATCATTCCCCTAGTGTCTATTTGAATACCCTAATCCGTAATATTCTGAGTCTGAGCCGTTGAAAACTAATCATCATTCATTTTTTAGGCAATTATGGCAGAATTGAACCCAATCATTGCCTTTTTAGAATAGCACAAATCCAAGTCTCACATAAGATCAGAACTTCAAATATTGCAGAAATTACAATTTATAGAGTTAGATCACATTTCAGGGCAAGTAAATGCACACTTATGATGTTGAAAACTAGAGGATATAAAAAATGGAAGGAAAGTGAATTGATTGGAATTTTGGTATTCTTCTAACCGAATAGAAGGGGTTTTATGTAGGATAGGTGTAATAGTATTTGATTAATCGACTCACGACCCAGTGTTGACATTGAATTAATCTCTGATAAAACAAGACATATCTATCTCAGCGTTTTCATCTATAAATTCTTTTGAGCTATTTAAAGATTAATCTCTCTTATATATAGAATAGCTCTTAAATCTATTTCCCTTTTTAAATTACAATTAACTTTCTTACATTCCAGAATATTACCCCTTACCTCATACATAATATCATTTAACATGGGCATAATCTTTCTTCCATAGGGACCCGATGGACCTCTGAACTTATCTTCCTCTAAATTTGTATGTTATGTATTATTTGTGACCAAGGCCTCTCTATAATAGACTTTTGGAGTTCCTGTGTCTTCCGTGTAAATTTTATTTAATTTTTTCTTTAAAAAAATACATATACCTACAAAAATAGTTTTCAGGCTTTTCTTTAGATCTTTCTCTTCCTCTACTGTTTCTTGGAAAAAAAACTCTGCTCCCTCTAAATTAAATATTGGACCCAATTTCTGTTTTTCAGATTGAAAAATGCGGATCAAAGCACTGCGAGGATGACACATCACATGGGGGCTCATCTTGTTTCCTGTACGGAGCTTAATATTCTCTGAAAAATATTTTTAATCTGTGGATTGAAATTTGAATAATTTTTTAAAAAAATTCTTTAATTTGAGCTGGATCAAGTTTACATAGAATTTCATTGATTCCAAACCTTCTGGTGGCGTCTGAAAGGATTTCTAATCATTGAGCGTCTTTGTGGCATTTTTCAGAGATCAGGATGTCGATTTTCCTCGTTTCCGTAGGGAGCTTGATGTCGGTTCTTATAAGCTGGTGTGGTTTTCTAGGTAATTAAATTAATATATAGGTTGTTCAACTGCACCTATGAGGTGTTATCTGGGATTTCCAGAAAAAATACCCTCAATGTATTAGAGAAAATAAAAATCCGATATTCCGATGCTATAAAAGGACTCTATTGAATTATTCTATGTAAATATGATATATTTTGTGGATTTTTTGGAAAGGGGTTACAGGAATTCTGTAAATTATGGTTTAGGTTTGTTTGATTTTAGTTGAGATAGCAAAGTTTATATGTGGGTGTCTGTTAGTTCATAGAACTGCTTTTTTAGCATGCATGAATCGAATATATGCTCTCTTTTTTTTCATCATCTGGGTCTGGAAAAATCATTCCCAATAGATGGGAGAACTAAGATGAGCTAAAGGTATATTTGAAACCCCTTATAATGGGTTTTTGTGGTTTATAACTGGTCTTTAGGCCCAGTCTAATAGTAATTTTTCTATTCAGTCACAATCACCAAGCTCAAAATACCTATTACTTAACACTTATTAATTTCTTATCATTTCAATTGTCTGTTTTTGTCCTATTATTGTATTATACCTAAAAATTAAACAGTTTTATTCATAATTTGCTTTTTTATATGTATAGTTTAACTATACATACTTTTTTTTGGAATGAAGAAAAAACAAATATAAGTTTCATTTTCAAACTCGATTTCTGCCCTGTATATATGTGCCCCTTTTCTAAAAAATAAATAAGGTATCTTTTTTTTAATAAAATAATACTTAAAATCAAAATTATCTAAATATTTATTTTAAAAATAATTGAGGTTATGGGTCCTGAAATGACGACCAGTTTTGAAGTATCTCCGCCTAAATTAGACAGTAGATAAGTCTCAAAAGACAATTTGGACGTTTGGATCAGCTGTTTCCTAGATTTAATTTCCTTTGACAAGGTTTTGGAACAAGACGACAATAAACTGCTAAGTCTTTGGCTTATTTAGGATGCCTCTCAAAGGAGATTAGATATACAATACATCACAGACTCAGAGTCATGGGTTCTATATAAATGACTAGATATATTAAAAATCAATTTTGTATTCAAGCAATCAGATAAGATTGGAGATATCTGTAAATAGTCTGTGCTAAAAAAAGATAAGGAAGTTTCTTGGAGTAATTTTAATAGTTAGTTCAGACTGTATCTAATTACTATTCTAGTAAGCATATACACCATGAATTGGGTAAAGCAAACATATCTGAAGTGGCCTGTGCAGAAAGATATATTTCGTGGGCTGTTTACAGAGATATTAAGTTAAATACGCTAGATTATTTTATCAAGGACATTGAATAAATCTCTAAAAAAAGAATTAAGGGATCGGAAGTGTTGGTGCTGCATATAAGAATCCAAATTAAAACAAAAACAATACGATAAATCTTCCAAAATTTAGTTGGGGGGGGGGGGGATAGATCCGAGACTAAGAATAGGGATATGTCTGAGATATCAAAATTGAGGGATTCTTTTAAGAGCTGACTTTTATTAAACCAGAAGGTCAACATCTCAGAATATCAGTAGCTACTTTTTTTTACATAATAGGAAAGCGTTAATTATTCTAAAGATTTTCCTAAGTCATCTCTAAATGATAATAAAGATCTGTCGAAGCTAGATTTATCCGGACTGTCTAGAAAAATATTACTCGCCATTCGCATCGAAGAATTAGAAACTCCTACATATGCCCTAATATTAATACCAAATTCATCCAAAAGAATGAGGGTGGATCAAATTATTGATCCTCCATTAAAAGATTTTGATAATAAAGAATATCAACTAGTTAAACCCAGAAAGAGCGTCAAGGAAATTTTCAAGTCAAAAGCTAGAATATCAGAATTCCCAACTCGAATCTTGAATTCATCGGCAAAAATAATAAGAGAACTATTGAGTATAAAAACGATTCTCCTGGGAAAATTCTTATCAATTAAAGGGAAGATTAATTCCGCTGAAAGCTGCCAAATTTTCTATGCAGATCCCGAAAACACCGAACTGTTATGCTATAAAACTTTTACCCCCCCCCCTATACCATGGCAAAACATAAAAATCCAGACTTTCTGATCCTTATCGATACAGGGGTCTCATCTTCGTTAATGAACAAAAAAATTGTAACTAAACTTGGGATCCTGTTAAAAATAAAGGGGGAAAGCCTATTTCCATCCAATCATTCTCAGAAAAAAAAAAAAGCTGAAGAAAAAGTGCAGAATAACAGTAGCTCTGTAAAATGGGGAGCTTGTGGAAGTGGATTTCGTTATAATGAAAAACTTTACAGTTTCCGTATTGTTGGGCATGTATGGGTGTAAATCGCTCAAGACTCTACCATATTATGAAAAAAATTTATAGAACTAAAAACTCGATGACTTTAGAGAATCCATAAAACTAGACTCCAGGAAAACTATCGTGAGGGGCTAATTTACTTTGAAAGCGAGGAGTCTAACCTATGAAATGAGATTGCGAAAATGATGATTTAAATAATGATATTTTATCTTTTTTATACGCATCATTCAAATCAGTGATTAGCTATCAAGGATTTCCGGAAGTTACAGAGCTATTGAATTCTGAATATGGGTGAAATATAGTTTCAAAAGAAGTAAAAGACCTAGTGGGAAAATATAATCGATTTTTTGAAATATCTAAATTAAAACGGCCAGAGATTAAGGATTCAGCATAAGATATATCTATAACAGATGGAACGAAACCGCCACCATCATCATGAAAGGCTACTCTTTGAAGGGGAAAAGAATATGAAATCAAAGCTAAATGAGATTCTTATAAGTAAAATAATAAGGGAATCTGTTTCTATCTGGTTATCTCCTATGAAGTTAGTTTCGAAGACAAATAGTGAATACAGTTTCCTGTGTATAAAATAGGAAGCTGAAATAAATATTGAAGCGGAATACATATCCACTTCCACAGATAGATTACTTAATATAATGTCTTTCTGGAAATAAGGTTTTCACTACTTTAGACTGCAGAGCATGTTATTGAAGATATCCAGTAAGTGAGGTATCAAAGAAATACACAGAAATTATTACACTTTTTGGGGTTTATGAGTTTAATGTTATGCCCTTCGGGATTTTCAATGTCCCCACACAATTTTCAAGAGTAATGAATAAAATTATCCGCATAAATACCTGCAAATAACTCACGGATGTTTAAAAGAATTGGCTTTATTCTTGAAGATTGTGGATTTACATATTTTTCATCTTGAAAAAATTTTCATTAAAATTAAGGAGGCCGGAAAAAATTAAATTATGAAAAACGCGGTTTCTTAAAGCCTAAGTTTAGTTACCCAGGAAATTTTATTACCTCAGCGGGTATCCTTACTGATCTTAGAAAAATATCCGATTTGGTAAAAGTCAAAAATCTGATAAATTTAAAATAATCTCGGTCATTTTTTTGTTTCTCGTCATATTTACGAAGACTAATTCACGAAATTTCTACTAAAATTCTGAAAATACAAACTTTGATAAAGAAAATTATCGTATTCTACTGGATTGGTAGATCTACATATTTTTTTGAAACAATTAAGAAGTTTCTCGTAGAAAACGTGCTTTTGCCTTAGCTCGATTATAATAAAACCTTAATACTTTTTACTGATGCCTTTATTTTAAATTGGAGCAATCATTAACAGGAAACTAAAGAACTGTTCACCAAGCCGTTTAACTTATTGCTCAAAGATGTTAAAAGCTCTAGAGAAGAATTATTCAGCTTTTGAGAGGGAAGGGCTAGCTTTTTTCTTGTCAATAAAGCACTTTAGTTGCGTTTATGAGGTCAATATTTCAAATTTATAACTGATAACCCTGCAATCGCAAGTTTATTTAACCTATCAAAACCCTCAGGAAGAGTTATCCGCTTGATTTCCATGATATATGATTATAGAATGAAATCAGCCATCAATCTGGTAATCTCAATGGAACTGCGGATTTTTTTTCTCGGCCAGTCCTAATCGTGAAGAAGTTCATTGTAATGAGGAACCAATTTCAAAATGGGATATTTAAGTTCCTCAACGGCGAATCCTTAAAAAATAACGAGGAAGCAATTCTTTCTGCAAAAAAATTTTCTAGGAAGATATTCTATTTCGCAAGAAAGAAAAAGCCTAATTGAAAGTCGTATATAAAACTGAAGAGCTAATTTCTACACCAATTGCAGTAAAAGATAATCTTGGGCATTTTAAATTCGAAAAAATATGGGAACTAGTTAAAGGAAGATTTTCGTGGCCCAAATTGTACCATTAAGTTGATAATTGTGTAATATCTTTTCAAAAATGTCAAAAATATCACCTAAGTAAGCTAAACTACCAATTAAATGTAAAATCGGCTTTAAGTGGAATATTTACAGAAAGGAAAATGTATTTCTTAGGCCTGATCACAAAGAACAGCAAATATAACAGGTAAATATTAGTTTCAGTAGAAGCTTTGAAAAATTACCCAGTGTCCTGGTCCACGAAATATTTGACTTCTGGAACAACAGCCAAACATTTATTCAACTTGATGAAATAATCGGGATCTCGAAAATATTGAACACAGATTGAGGATGCTGTTTTAAAGCGAAATATTTCTCTAAAGTTTGTTCAAAAAATAAAAAAATTCTCGAAATCAACATTTTCTACCAGCTAGAATGGCTAGGAAAAGTTAAAAGAATGAATCAGGCCATTAGGTACTAATTTTTTTGCAGCTGCGAAGGAAATTACACTGATTGTGAGAGAACACTGTCATAACATGCGTGAAATTAGATCCAGAAAATCGAATAATTTATATTTCCCCCATGAACGCATATTTGAATCAAAGCCAAAAATGAACTTTGAATACTCTTTGTGAGCACAAATTAGTCTACACGCAAGAGTATTAGGATAATTATAATTAAAAATACTCGCTGAAAGCTAATTAGGAATGCTGAAAGCTAGACTCTGAGACCAAGATCCAATATGGTGATATGGTAATGGTATTGCACTACAGCCTTCTAAATCATAAAATGTGGGACAAAATGTCACCTCGGTATTTATTACCTTATGTGATTCAAAATATACTAATTGATAATATGTGCAAGGTTAGAAGTGAGAAGGGTGACACCCGTTACTATCACTTTATGTGGCTAATCCATTACTTTCGGAGGGAACCGGTCGTTATAATAAACTAATGTAAAGTCTAATAAAAATATTCCTATTCACTCACCATCACCAAGCTCAAAATACCTTTTACTTGATACTTATAATTCCTTATCATTTCAATTTTTTATTTTTATCCCATTATTTTATTATAACTAAAAATTAAGTAGTGCTATTCATAATTTTTTTTCATAATTATTGGATAATTATGCTTACTTCTTTTTTGAATTTAAAAAAAATAAAGTCTACTTTTCAGGTTCAAAATCAATTTCCGCTTTATATAAAGGATACCCTTTTTTATAGATTGAAAAATATATCTTATTAGAATAAAACAATACTCAACTATAAAATTTTCTAAGCACCTATTTTCAAAATAATTCACTTAACACCTTTCTTCAGTTATAGGGACTCCGAATCCGCTGGACATTGATTCAGGTGGTTCAGTGATTCACCTGTAATTTTTCGTCAATTAATCGGGCAACACTGATGCTATCCAAAAATCCTATTTTATCCAAATCGAGATTTGGACCGGCGATGCCAGAGCAGACCTGTAATTTAGTTTTACTTTATATACTTTTGAGCTGATAAATCATATTTTCACAGATAGAAAAATTCTAACCATATTCCCCCTAACGTTTTTCCATTAAAAACTTAGTATTAAACACGTTTTTTAAAAAATCACACAAGGGATTCTTAATTAAATGGGAATAATGTCGAATATCGCTTTTACTGGCTGTCTAATTCATTAAATTTAGTCGTTTCTATTAAACAAAATAAAAATAATTTTTGTTTTTTCCAGTTTCCTAATTAGGAATTCGAACGGCTTTTATTGCAACTTGATTTTTTTTATCAATAATTTTCACATTTTTGGATAAAAAATAATGTTAAAGAATTTTCCCTGAAACGGAGTATACTATAAAATTTCTTCTTCGTTATTTCTTTCCCATATGATAGATTTTTAATTAAGACAGCATTTTATATTGTAACCTTCTTCAGTCAAATTTTTTAAACATTACTTTATATTCAATAAAGATAAAATAACTGTTAAAAAAGAATATAGTTTCAATAAAATTAACTAAAATATCTAATTAGGACATTAGAAAATTGGATATTCCTTTCAATTTTATTCAATAGAAACAACTAAATTTAATTTAAAAATTAATCTGATAATTTTAATAATCCAATTAGCCAGTAAAAGTGATACTAATCAAAGTGCTCTCTTCATTAAGAATACTTCGTATTCTAACATTTTTTTAAAATTATAATTGATAATTTACTTTTGAACCGATTTTTTTATAGGTTTAATAGCTAGTTGAAATTTCGTTATATCAAATGTCTTGATACTGATTATGTTCATAAAATTGTGAGTGTACATTAATAATATACCAATTGGAAAATATATATATTTCACTCAATTTTTATCCAATTAAAATCAATTTATAATTTATAATTTTGATTGTGATTGTGATTATTCGGGAAAGCAAATCATTTTTAATTCGAACAAAATTTTGATTTTGCGAAGAAATATAAATAAATTTTGGGCAATAATAGAATTAAACTTTCATGGAATTCCCAAATGCATATATTTTATCTCAAATTTGTGGAAAACTCTAGATGCTGTCTATTCGTTCCTTTTTTTCTTTTTGATGGATTAAACTAACCATTATACACATAATTATGGATTCATGACTGGTTTTTTTGCTATTTGTTGTAACTTGGGGATTTTAAAAAATAAAAGCTGTATATTAAGATTTTATTGGTGTTTTTTTTGTTTTAATTAATTCCCCCAAGCGTTTCGCATATATTTTTTATTATACCTATCATAAAAAATGAAATAAAAACGCATTTCTGAATAAAAGTCTTTTTTTTAATTTATTAGGGAAATTATATTAATTAATCATTTATTATAATTTAACCAATCAATTAAAAAAATATTTTCCTGTTATTCTTTATATCTCGATTGTAGTTTTTTTTCAATGTATATATTCTGTTTAAACATGTGGTTTTAAAAATAGACAATATTTTTTCGCGATTATTGGTACAATTTGAAAAAAAATCTCGGTTACTTATTTGAATTTTATTAATGATCAACTATCATAATTTTATGTAACATCTTTTTTATTGGTTAATATTGGATTACATTGTTAAAAATTCATCGAATTGATTAATAGAATCTTTTATTAATTATTAAAATTAAAATAAAAGTCATTGGCGGGGGGGGGGGGG